>JBAMCP010001328.1:0-24061 GCA_037075105.1 Lissocephala sabroskyi | reverse complement strand
TCCACACACAGCACGAAAGGCCGCTCTAAACAGACTTTCAATATTTAATTAGGCAAATTTCTAAAAGATTTTATTTTAATAAAAATAATTAAAGCCGCTTGGAAACAAAATTCTTTCCGGTTGCTCTTGATTTCAAAGAAGAAAGAAATTCCCCGCCTTGCGCTCTGTAAGAGTGGAACCCGTTTGCCGGCTGGGCAGGGGCAATTGTTTTGGGAAATTTGTGGCGAAAGGGGAAATTTCCCACTTGTTGAATCTGGCGGGACTTTTGGGCATAACGAATTTGAAATACTTTAGGTATATAATATTTTTATTTACGTACACAACATCGATTAGGGTAGAAATTGCTTAGTCTGCGGGGCTTCTAATACTCTTTTTTCTATAATGGAAAACACAACGAGTAGAATTTTAAGTACTTAAAAACCAACGAGTGTGGATCGATCAAACGGGAAGACAATTCGAACTTAAGCTAATCATAAAAACTATATAGCACTTTGCTGGGTCTTAAAAAGTAAAACTTAAATTCATACCAAAAATAATCTAATTGGTATTTTACGGGGAAGTTAACACAATTTTTGAGCGAGTTAGTTGAGCATTCGAGCGAGTATTTTCCGTTACTTCTGAGGGGGTGGGGGGTAAATCTCGAGTATTGCAGTTTCTAGTTCTTCCGATTGGCATCCTGGATAATTAACTTGTTCTTCTGCCAGGTCACCTTCGTCGAGGTGGGCGGGGCGGGCATCAAACGCTTCAGCTTCTCCTGCGGCAAGGCCGTCACCAAGTTCCGATCCTTGGACTTCGAAGCCTTCGTCGTGGTCGTGGTGGTCGTGGCCGCCGCCGTGGTCGTCTCTATCAGCGCAGTGGACTCCTCATTCGGGGAAGATGACCCGCCGGCCGCAGCTGCCGCCGCCGCATACCGGGTGAGCACCTGGAACTTGGCGAATATATTCCTGCCGCTGCCGCGGTCCTTGCCCTGCGACTCCTTGTACTTGGCCAAAGCAGCCGGGGCCGGCCGGGCCACCGCATGCGGCACCTTCAAGTGCGGCTCATAGTCGAAGTCCCCGCCGGCCAAAGCCAGCCGCATGTCGCCGCGCTCCCGCTCACTGAAGCTGGCCGAGCTGGCCGACGTCTCCTCGGCCATGTGGCGCAGCATCAGCGTGAGCTTCATCTCGTGCTGCCGCTGGAGGAGCACGGCATTCCGCTCGCCCTCCAGACGAGCCTGGCGGACGGCATTGGAGAGCACGCGCTCCTTCCATTCCCAGGCATCGCGCTCCCGCTCCAGCTGGACCAGTTGGAGCTCCAGCTTGCGCGAGGAGTCGCGCAGGTCGATGACCTTGGTGAAGTATTTGTAGAGCAGGGTGCGCATCTCCTCGGGGGAGAGCTTGTTGAGGCGGGCCATGAGCATTTGCTCGCCCTTCTCGCGCTGGAGGCGCTCGCTGGTGTCGATGGAGCGGTGGCCGCAGATCATTTCGTTCTTGAACTCGATGGCGGCGTCGATGGCCTCGATGGCCTCGTCGCACTCGAGCAGCTTGCGCTCCTCCACTTGGCTGAGGATCTTGTCGCGCTTCAGCTTGCGGTCCAGGCCGCAGCGCTGCTCCAGGAGATGGTCGCGGGTGCGGCGGAGGTTGCGGATTTCATGGCGCAGGCCTTCCTGCTGCTCGTCGCCTTGCTCGCCCAGGTTCTCGGACTTCTCGCGCAGGATGTGGTCCAGGTGGGTGATGCGGGCCTGGACGGCCTTCAGCTGCTTGCCCTGGGCCTCGGGGGTGCCCAGCGAGGAGCTGGGAGTGTCCACGCGCACTAGGGCGCGGCTGGCCTCGCGGTGGTCCTTGAGCGTCTGGACTTCCAGCTCGACCTGCTCGCGCAGCCGGCGCTCCTTTTTCAGCTTCTTCTGGAGGTCCTCCATCTGCTTGCGGGACTCGGCCACCGACTGCTGCAGCTTCTTGACCTTCTGGCCGCTCTCGCCGGCTATGTGCTTCATGCTGGTGAGGTCCTCGAGCCGCTGCTCCAAGTGGGCAATGATCGAGCTCCAGCGCTCGATCTCCGGCTTCTCCTTGCCCTGGACCAGGGCCTTGCCCAAGTGCTTCTTGGCCTTCTCGCACTCGGCCTCCAGCTTGGCCTTCTTCTTGTTGAATCGCTGCTTGGCATGGCTGCGGGTCTCGCTGGTCTTGATCAGCTCGGCAATGATGTTCTGCTTGAGTTGGACGGTCTGTTCGATTTCCTTGAGCTGGCGCTGGCGGGCCTCGATGTCGGCCTCCAGCTTGCGCAGCTTCTTCTGGGCCAGCTCGAGGGGGGCATTGGCAGCTGCCCGCAGGCCAGCTGGCTGGAGTCCATCGCCCGAGGAGCTGTCGAGGAGGTCGTCGATGGGCGGCTCTTTGGCTGGCGGGGGCTGGTGGGCCACGCGGTTCAGCATGGCCAGCTCGGCGGTGGTTAGGCTGGCTCCCGGCTGGATGGACCGGCGGCGCCCTGAAGACCACAAAGCATCAGGGATTTGAGGATTTCCGGAGGACTCTAACTTACCGCCCATGCTGGCCTTGCGCTCGTCGACTTTCTCGGGCGGAGTCTGCTCCAGCTTCGCGGGCTGCTGGGCCTGGAAGCTCTCCTGGCTCTCCATGACGGCCCGGGGCTGTCTGACCAGGAAGTCCTTGTGCTTGCTGAGGATGAGGGCATCGGTGCGCTGGCTGAACTCTTCCATGAGGGACTCGAGTTTCTCGGACAGATCCGGGCGCTGGGACTCGGTGTCGGTGTCGTTGTCGTTGTCCGAGTTCTGGTGGCAGGAGTCCTCCGGCTCGCTGGGGGACTCCTCGGGCTCGTCGGTCTCCTGGATGGGCACCAGCTGCTTCTGGGTGCGCAGGGCTTCGTTGGAGCTCAGGCACTCCTCGCACTCCTGCTTGAGGAACAGCCACTCCTCGATCTGCTCCTTCTCCATGTCCGTGATGGCACTGGAGGTCATCAGCCTGCAAGGAGCCCGGATAATCGAGGGATTGAGGGAAAGACAAATAAGTTACTCACTTGGCGAAAAGTCCCTCCGCATTGGAGACCAATTTGAACCACTGGCTGGCCGCGAACTGCAGGCCAAAGTTGTCGGCATTGGCGGGGGCTGCAGAGGTCAAGGCCGCTGGCCGGGGCACCACCTCCGGGGAAATGGGCGTGTTGTCGTCGGAGAAAGTGTTCATGATCACAAAGTTCCTCACGCACTGGACTTTGAAGGCGAACTGCAGGTTCCCCAGAGTCTCGTTGAGATCGGCTTCCAGGGGCGAAACGCACAGGATCACCAAGGTCTGGGCGCGTCCGCCGAACGAGTCCTTCAGCAGGGTGGTGAGGGGAGTCAAGCCATAGGGAATGTTGCCATTCACTCCGTACATAATGGAGGGATCGGTGAGGGTGTTGACCACCTGCTCCAGCACGCGCAGGCCGGGATTGCGGGGCACGCCGGGCGGGGGCTCGCCCCAGCGCTCGCTGGCGCAGAGATCCGAGAAGCTGGCGGTGGAGAGGCGGTGCTGGATGAGGCCGTCCTTGGAGACCCACTGCTGCTCGAGGGTGAGGGTGAAGAGGGTGTGAACGGACTGGAGCTCGGGGGATTCGTGCTTGGCCCGCAGGCCTTTCTGCAGCCAGTGGAAGACCTCGTCGGTGTTTATGCAGTGCACGTTGCCCATGCCGAGCAGATCGCGAATCTCGCCATTGCAAATCTCCACGAAGCCCACGTTGACGGCATAAGTGCGACCTGCCAGGAAGACCAAATGAAGTCAGGAAAGAACTCCCAGGACTACTCACCTGTATGCACTCCGATGTGGCTGAAAATCTCCTTGACACAGCGCTGGACAACCCCCTGATCCTCGTCTGGGCAGACGCCCTCCAGGCCCGGGCCGTAGAGCGTGTGGCTCTTGCCCATTCCTCGCTGGCCGTAGGTGACCACCGAGGCATCGAATCCCTCCAGCAACAGGCTGATCAAGGGTAACACTGTCTGGTGGTAGACCTGACCTTGGGTAGTGTCGCTGGGCAGTGCGTGGGTCACGGGCACCGTGTGGGCGCCCACCTGGATGAGGCCGGCGGCAATGCTGTCACAGTTGGCCCCGCCGGGCAAGGCACTGGGCAGGCCGAGGGCCGAGGCAGCTATGGGAATGGCCTGGACGCAGTAGCCCATTGGGTGGGCATTTTGACGGTCTTCTTCTTCTGCTTCTGGTGTGTTGCCATTTGCGTCTGTGTGTGGCGCGTCGTCGGTGGCGTTGGCATTTTGGTCGTTTGTTTGGGGTTCTGGCGGCTCGGACTTTGGTTGTGAGGTTGCCTTGTGGCTCAGCTCGAAGTGTGGGTATATTCGAACCGCCACTTGAATCGGGAGTTCCATTCTACTCGCCTAATTTTCCATCTTCACAAAAATCACGCAGTCTTGCAAGTGCACAAAAAATGTGTGCGTGTATGTGTTTAAAACGCGGGCCAGAGTTGACACCCCATAAAAAAACGAGCTGCCAGCCGCATGTTTAAATTTATTGTGTCTTTTAAAATTAATGCTTAATATTTAAAAAGTATATGAGGCTTTTGTATGTATGTGTGCCATGTGCACTAACTCATTAAAATATTTGCAAAATGACCAGGGCTGCCACCTTTTTTTCGCAACTTTAAATTCTTAAATTCTTTTAGGTTGTGCCAAAATCTATATCATTTGGTATGATAAGGCAGCCGAAATTAAATTTTAATACTTTACAATACACTATTAAAATAATATTACAATAATTTATAAGAATAGCTCGCGAACTCGATAGCTATCGATTTGTTTGCACATCAAAACCGATTGCCCACACACATGTCGATAGCACAAATCTGTGCGGCGTGAAATTTTCTCATTAATAAAGATATCTTGCGAATTTTTGTACTTTTAACTAAATAAAATCAAGCCACGCAACATGTCGAAACGCCGCATTGAAGTGGGCGAGACCTACACCAAAGCAAAAAAGTAAGCAGCCCTCCCGCATTTAAACGTTTTCTCCCCATCCAACCAAAGTAACGCACGCGTTTTTTCCTCCAGAGAATCTGAGCCCTCAACGTCGGCCGCCGCCAACTCGGTAACCGGCACCGTCGCCCCCGTCGTCGGAGGCTTTGTCCCCAACAAACAGCCCCCCACCACCAATCCCTACACCATGAAACCCTACTCCCAACGCTATAAAAACCTCTACAAAAAGCGCATCACCCTTCCGGTATTTGAATACCAAGCCGACTTCATGCGCTTGCTCAATCAACACCAATGCATTGTCCTGGTCGGCGAGACCGGCTCCGGCAAGACCACACAAATCCCGCAATGGTGCGTGGAGTTTGCCGTCTCCAAGGGCCGCAAGGGCGTCTCCTGCACACAGCCCCGCCGAGTGGCCGCCATGTCCGTGGCCCAGCGCGTCTCCGAGGAAATGGACGTCAACCTGGGCGAAGAGGTCGGCTACTCCATCCGTTTCGAGGACTGCTCATCCCAGAAAACCGTCCTCAAGTACATGACCGACGGTATGCTCCTCCGCGAGGCCATGTCCGACCCAATGCTGGAGCAGTACCAAGTCATCCTGCTGGACGAGGCCCACGAGCGCACCCTGGCCACCGACATACTCATGGGTGTCCTCAAAGAGGTGATCCGTCAGCGCAGCGACTTGAAACTGGTCGTGATGTCTGCCACCCTCGATGCCGGCAAATTCCAGCAATATTTCGACAATGCCCCCTTGATGAACGTCCCTGGACGCACACATCCCGTGGAGATCTTCTACACCCCCGAGCCGGAGCGCGACTATCTGGAGGCAGCCATACGCACGGTCATTCAGATCCACATGTGCGAGGAAATCGAAGGTAAGCTTTAGTCCACTGACCTTTGATCTGTCCGGCTTCAAATTGCTGTGCTTCCTCCAGGCGACATTTTGATGTTCCTCACGGGCCAGGAGGAGATCGAGGAGGCCTGCAAACGCATCAAGCGCGAGATCGACAACCTGGGCTCCGAGATCGGCGAACTCAAATGCATTCCTTTATATTCGACGCTGCCGCCGAACCTGCAGCAGCGAATCTTCGAGCCGGCCCCGCCGGTCAACGCCAGCGGAGCCATCGGCCGCAAGGTGGTGGTCTCCACGAACATTGCCGAGACCTCGCTGACCATTGACGGCGTCGTCTTTGTCATAGATCCTGGCTTTGCCAAGCAGAAGGTCTACAATCCCCGCATCCGCGTGGAGAGCTTGTTGGTGTCCCCGATTTCCAAGGCCTCGGCCCAGCAGCGGGCCGGCCGTGCTGGACGTACCCGGCCGGGCAAATGTTTCCGCCTCTACACCGAGAAGGCTTTCAAGAAGGAAATGCAGGACAATACTTACCCCGAAATCCTGCGCTCCAATTTGGGTGAGTTGCCCACTTTTCTAAGTTAATTTGAAGCTTGAATTGAATCCTCTTCTAGGCACTGTGGTGCTCCAATTGAAGAAGCTGGGCATCGACGATTTGGTGCACTTCGATTTCATGGATCCCCCGGCTCCCGAGACCCTGATGCGCGCTTTGGAACTGCTTAACTATCTGGCCGCCCTCGACGACGACGGCAACCTCACCGATCTGGGCGCCGTCATGTCCGAGTTCCCCTTGGATCCCCAGCTGGCCAAGATGCTGATCGCCAGCTGCCAGCACAACTGCTCTAACGAGATCCTTTCGATCACGGCCATGTTGTCGGGTGAGAATAGCGAACAAACTCAGTTTAAGTGGGGGAGAGAATGGAGTATCTTTAGTTTTTCCTCTAAGGACTCGCGGACTTTAACGAGACTTGCGACGCGGACAAAATTCCCCCCAAAAAAATGCAAAGGAAAAAGCAGAAAGCTTTGCTTCGGCTGGCCGAAGATTTCGCATCCTGCAGCAGAAAGAGGTTCTCGAGATTCAGGGAACTTTAATAATTTCTATAGAGTATATAGAAAAGGAACTCTTATATCAAAGAAGAGGTTCAAAGATAAGATTCTGTTAGGGAATATAAGGTCTTTAAAGGCGCCACTTAAGGCTGTATTATTCTATATAAATCTTCAGTCTATAGGGATCTCGGGAACACTTGGCAAGTGGCATATTAAAGAGGCGGTTAAAAGATAAGACTTTCTTAGGGAAAGTAGAGTTTCTAAGCCTCGAACTTAAGGCTGTGTTATGGTATTTCAATCTTTAATCTGATAGGATCTCGAGATCTCATAATAAAGAGGCGGTTAAAAGATAAGACTTAGGGAAAGTAGAGTTCCTAAGCCTCGAAATTAAGGCTGTGTTATGGTATTTTAATCTTTAATCTGATAGGATCTCAGGATCACTTGGGAAGTGGCATATAAAATAGAAGGTGAAGAGTTAGGAAAAGTAAGGTTCCTAAGCCTCGAACTTAAGGCTGTTTTATGGTGTTTCAATCTTGAGTCTGTTAGAAACTCGGGATCACTTGGGAAATAAAAGAGAAAGATGAAATATAAGGAAATTGAGAATACGAATTCTTTGTTAGCTTAGAAAATTACATTTTCCGCTTTGCGGAACCCCAAAGATCCCTTAAGATAAAGATAAAAGTCCTTCTGAGATCGCCTCATTAAGGCTGCAGGATGTCGAAAAGGCTTTCAATTAATTTGTTCTTTGCATTGACCACTGAAAAAAGTTGCACATGCGTAGGAACAACGCCGGCAGTTTGTTGAAATGCCGCTGGCCCAGGTCCTTGCACAGGATGCGCGACTGGGCCAGGCAGAGCCTTGGACGCAATTGCAACTCACAACTGCAATGGTTCTTCAAATTAAGACTATAGATTTTCGGCAAAGACCATAAACAAAAAAAGCCTAAAAACGAAGAAAAAAAATGTTTTTAAAAAAAACCAACAAATCTTCATCCATTGTGACCAAATTAAGTGCCACAATGTTTCGTACGTCCGAACGAGGCTAAGAAGGCGGCGGACGAGGCCAAGCGGCGCTTCGCTCACATCGACGGGGACCACCTGACCCTCCTCAATGTCTACCATGCCTTCAAGCAGGGTAAGTCGGCCACAGATCCTTGAAATAGAAGACAGTAAATTAAAGAGTTGTTTTTGGGCTTTCAGGCGGCGAGGATCCGAATTGGTGCTATGAGAATTTCATCAACTTCCGTTCGCTGAAGAGCGCGGACAATGTGAGGCAGCAGCTGGCCAGGATCATGGACCGTTTCAATTTGAAACGCACCAGCACCGACTTCACCTCGAAGGACTACTACGTGAACATCAGGAAGGCCCTGGTGCAGGGCTTCTTCATGCAGGTGGCCCACCTGGAGCGCACCGGCCACTACCTGACCATCAAGGACAACCAGAACGTGCAGCTGCATCCGTCGACCTGCCTCGACCACAAGCCCGACTGGGTCATCTACAACGAGTTCGTCCTGACCACCAAAAACTACATACGCACTGTGACCGATGTCAAGCGTAAGGCTCCATTTATTCCCATATCCTTCCTTTTACTAACCTTCTGTTTTTTGGGCTTCCTTTTCAGCGGAGTGGCTGCTGAATTTGGCCCCGCAGTACTACGACTTGAATAACTTTCCGCAGTGCGAGGCCAAGCGGCAGTTGGAGCTGCTGCAGCAGCGCATGGAGACGAAGCAGTACCAGAAGGGCTTCTAGGCTGGGTGGGCCAGGATTTCTGCTTAGTTTTGAGATAATTTCTTGTAGGTTAAGTGGGATTCGGCCCACAAGGTCCGTTTATTGGGCCAAAGCGCTAAATATTTTGTTACATTAAAGGCAAATTCCCTTAGCCGTTGGTCTTTTGGAACTGTATGAGGATCACCAGGTACGTGGCTATGGCCGAGGCGAACTGGAAAGGCAAACTCATAAGTTAAAAAGAAAGTCCTTGGCTTGTTTTATTTACCGAAGTGAGGATCTTGCGATTGACCCGGCACAGGCCGCAGGCCGAGAAGTCCGCATCGGTGGCCAGCAATTGCTGCCAGAATTTCTTCACTTCCTCCACCAAAATGGACTCGTGGACGCGCCTTTCGATCTCGCAGACAATGCGTATGGTGCGCCGGGACTCGCGGGCGGCCAAATGGCAGGGCTCCACGACCATCAGCAGGCGCAGGGTGTGCAGGATAATCCACAGCACTTGGACCCACAAATAGCCGCTGTCCTTCTTGCTGAGAATCTCCAGGAACAGGAAATAAGCCGTGGCCACCAAATGCAGCAAACAGGACACCAAAATGAACAAAACCGCTATGCCATAGGCACTGAAAAAAGGAAACCTGAACACGGCAGAGGGAAATGTTTGTCGCTCACCTGGAAATCAGCAGCAGGCATTTGCCTAAGGATTCGTGGTTGTCGGCCAAAGCCTTGAGCAGCAGAGCTTTGTTCCTGGCCGGCGACTCAGCGGGCAGCGACTCCTTGCTGACCTTGGCGAAGCCCGGCTGCAGCAAAGGATTCAGGCTGATGGTCTTCACCGGGTTGACCTTCCTGGGCTTTCTCTTGGCCTCTGCAAGGAGAACCGTCAGCCGCTTGTTCTCCTCTTCCCAGCCAACTCACCGCCCAGGAAGCTGCCGCGCAGCTGCAGGTTCAGGCGCCTGTAGCGGCGGCCCAGGCCGTAGCTGGTGTTGGCGAACTGGATGTGCAGGCCGGCCAGCATGAAGTAGAGGCTGTAGAAGGGGAAGTACCACTGGACATTGAGCTCGGTGTTGTGCTGGTCGATGCGCATTTCGTTGGCCTTCCTCAGCCAGTTCCAGACGTCCAGGCCGAGCAGCGAGCCGATCAGCAGCAGCGAGACGCCGGCCAGGGCCACAGCCCGCCAGCGGTCCCGGCGGACGCTGTGGAAGGTGTTGAGCGTGAGGTCGATCTGGGGGAGGGGGAGGATTGACTTATGGGAGTCCTGCTTTGGGGCTGGGGGTACCTTGCGCAGTCTGGTGTTGAGCTCTTGGGTGGCGCGCAGGCCGAAGAGGCTGCAGCAGGCGCCGGCGGTGATGGCCAGGACCACCACGGAGACGTCCATGGCGGTGACCACCTTCGAGGTGGCCGACTTCATTCTAAAAGACGCACTTTTGATTTGGTTTGCCGAGAAGCGTTTCAGAGACAGCGGAGAAAGCGAGAGGTTCAAGTTCAGAGAGAGAGAAAGAAGAAAGCAGAAGATCCTTCAGAGGAAGTTTAAAAATTTCCTACTCACCGCACGGGTATTTTGGAATTGGCATCGAACAGCAGCCCGCGGTAGGTGAGGAAAACTGCAAGGATCTTTATAAATCAAACTGATAATATAGAATCCAACCCCCACCCACCCAGGAGTAGGGTGACCCCGGCCGAGTAGACGGAGAAGAGCCAACTGCGTCGTATTTCGAGTTGTCCTTTGGCATTCCTGCGCACCGAGTACGGGGCCAGGGCCAGCACTTTGCTGATATAGAAAACCGACATCGTGGGATCCGAAATCTCCATTTCGTGAACTCAACTCAAGGGCCGTCGAAAAGTAACTGCCACCTCACAAAAAGCATGGCCAATTGGCAGCCACCGGGCGATCTAACCGTAAGCCGCTGTCGATGTCGATAAATCGATAACTTCATGAGCAACCCTCCCGACTAAGCGCGGCGGCAACCCGCCCGCAAATTGCTTACTTGCCAATGCTTAGCGTACGGTAAATAATAATTAGCGTGTGTGAAAACCGCAAATCAAATAAGGACCCAAACGGACGACACGCCTGTCGCGGCTGGCAATTCTGACAGTTTCAGCTTTTGCCTGCCCAAAATTAGTAAGTATTTCAGCCCGGCCCGGAAATGTCAGTGCCCGGCAGCCGCATTTTGCTGCCGCCCGGTCCGGGCGATTTCGATTCCCCTGTAAACATCGACGAGATCATCGAGGACCTCACCCATCCCGCCAACCCGCACAGCGGCGTCCGCTTGCTCGAGTTCAAGATCCGCAACGTTTGCCTGACAGCCCGCGAGTTGCTCCTCAAGCAGCCAATGCTCCTCGAGCTCAACTCCCCGCTCCACATTGTGGGCGATGTCCATGGCCAGTACGTGGACCTCCTACGCATTTTCCAGGCCTGTGGTTTCCCCCCCAAACGCAACTATCTCTTCCTCGGCGACTACGTGGATCGCGGCTTCCAGTCCATTGAGACCATCACCCTGCTGCTGGCCTACAAGATTAAATACCCGGAGATCTTCTTCCTGCTGCGCGGCAACCACGAGTCCGCCGATGTCAACCGCGTCTACGGCTTCTTCGACGAGTGCAAGCGCCGCTACTCCATCCGCCTCTGGCGCACCTTCGTCGACTGCTACAACTGCCTGCCCGTGGCAGCCCTAGTGGGCGCCCGAATCTTCTGCTGCCACGGCGGCCTCAGCCCCACGCTCAACAGCTTCAACGACATACGCGACCTGCGCCGGCCCTGCGAAGTCCCAGTCGAGGGGCTCCTCTGCGACCTGCTCTGGTCGGATCCCGACGGCGGCATTGACGGCTGGGACCACAACGATCGCGGCGTCAGCTACACCTTCGGGGCGGATGTGGTCCATGCGTTCCTCCAGCGCCACGGGCTGGATTTGATTGTGCGCGCCCACCAGGTGGTCGAGGACGGCTACGAGTTCTTTGCCAATCGGCGGCTGGTCACCATTTTCTCGGCCCCCAACTACTGCAATCTCTTCGAGAACGCCGGCGCCGTGCTCTATGTGGATACGAATCTGCTGTGTCATTTCACGATCTTGAAGCCGGAGCTGGGGATTCCGAAACCCAGATCCGGTATGTCCATGCAGCCGGAGTCGCATCCCAAGAGGAAAGTCTCATATTGAATAGAACAAGTCTAAAGTTTTCTGGTTGTACATGATTCTTTGTATTTGATTACTCTTTATTCTCTTCTAGGTTCGTAATCCCCAGATTTCTCATATTTACAAGGTTTTCTTTCAAGGCAATTTTAAGGGCATACAGGGTGTGTGTGCGTCTGGTCTCTTCGTTTTGATTTGTGGGCTGCGGGCCACCGTTGATGATCGGCTAACACCTACGACTAAATTTTAGGTAGAACGCTTGGTTCCAGATTTGATTGGGTTGTGTTTGCTTGGTTATTGATTATATGTTTGATTTTTTTTTTTTGGGGGTCTTAAGTTAGTCTGGTCGTTATTTCTGTGGATGGTAAGAATTCTTGGCAAATGAAATTTCGTATTTTGTTCTACGAAAAAAATCCTAACAAAATTATTTGGACAATGTTTGTTTTTTTGCTCTGTATTGGAAGGAGTTTTATTTCTTAATGGAGTTTTTCTTTTTGCTTGGACAGAGATGGCTCCCTCAGTTTTCTCTCTCACTCTCTACGCTCGAAAATAAATTCAATCCCTTGATTCCCATAAATTTAGCGCGTTTGTTTTTTTGTGTTTTTAATTTTCGCAAGCACATAACAAAATTAAGATAATAATGGACTACAAATAAATTCAAATAAAACATGAGCTAAAAACAAATGTCTTCATACCGCAAAAGATCAATTAAAATATATAAAATAAGCCTACAAATTAAAAAATCAATTGCAATTTAACAAAGACCAAAATAAAAAGGTTTCAACTTTGACTAAAAGCGAGAAGGGCACACAATTCCTACTGTCGTTGTTGTGTGTGTGTGTGTTTCGTCAGTGTGCTGAAAAAATAAAAAAACCTTAGACTAAAATGCGTAATTAATGGCAAAAAAATCCGCTATGTTCAATTTCATTTAAGATTATTTCTCTCTCAGTTTCGTTTTCAAATTGCGCGCCATTCCGCAGACCCACGCCAGTCCCGCCCTCGCCGTGAGCGCGCGCTGCTTGCGTGTGTTATCGTTGTCGTTTCTCGATCTCGATTATCGATTGCTAATTACTATACAAATATATTTAAATTGTTGGCGCGGATGGCTGGTTGCGTGTGGGCGGCGTGGGTTGGCCAGCGCATTTGGAAGATTAAATTTATCATAAATTGATTTTTAAATTAATTTATATATGTATGGGTGTATATTCTACGGCTTTATATCGATGTGTCTGCATGTGTGTGTGTGTACAGAATATAAAAAATTTCACTAGCAATTAAATTCACCACTCACAAAAAAAGGAATTAATTACAAATAAAAATATTTCAATGTTCTTCGTTTTTTTCTTTTTTCTTTTAACACCGACAACATCCCCAGCATCAAAGCAAAAACCGCGAATGGCAAAATAAACGAGCAGCTGATGCCAAGGACCCACTTCCTTCTAGTCATCACCCTCGTCGGACGAATTCGAAGACAATTGCAAATCGTTGCTGAGAAGGTCACTTGGAAAGCCTCCACCTCCGCCCCCGCCGCCATTCGAGGCGTACATTCCGCCCGAGTTTTGCTGCCGTTGGTAAGATTGCTGCTGCTGCTGCTGATGATGATGATTGCTGTAGCCTGGCGGCGATATGGAGCCCAAGCCCAGGTTGGGCAATTGGTGCATGTGCTGCTGGTGCTGCTTGGACTGCTGTTGGTCCGTGGAATCCTGCTCCTCGTCGTCGGAGCTGTCATCCGAATCACTGCCACTGGCGCTGTCGCTAGAACCGGACCCCGAACTGGAGCTGGAAGCGCTGAGAGTTCCTCCAATTTGCTGCCAAAAAACAAAGCAAAATATCAACTTCTCTCCCTTGGCAGCCTTTAAGTTCAAGACAAACCTTCTCCAACATGGCACCGAAATGGTCCACCGACTGGTTGGCCGGCTCCTGGTGCGGCGGCGACTCCAGACCCTGGGGCAAGCTGCTGTTGCTGCGGCTGTTCTGGCCCAGCGACAGCCGGTGGTCCTGCTGCTGCCGCTGCTGCACCGGCGACGAGTACTGCTGCTGCGGCGGCTGCTGTTGTGCGTAGTTGTTGGCGCCGTTGAAACCACGCCCATAGTTTTGCTGCTGTTGCTGCTGCTGCTGCATGGGCGGACTGTGGCGCTGCGTCATTTGTTGCTGCTGCTGTCGCTTGCCATGGGGGGCCGGCCGCTGCTTGACCCCGAACTCCTGGAGGCCCGTCGAGGAGCCTGTGGAGGAGCCCGACAGATTGGCCGCCTGGTGGCCGCCAGCGCCGCTGCCGTTGTGGATGATGCCGGCGGTGTCGTCGTCGTCCACAATCATCGACATGCTGGGCAAAGTCTGCTGGCCGTTGTTGGCATTCCACCTGCGAAAACAAAGGCAAACCAAAGCTCAGCGACTTGGCCCCGAATGGCCTCAAATCAGACTTACGCCGGGGCCGATTGGGGGCTGCGGTGCGAGGCGATGGGTCGCGAGGGGGAGCCCTGCTGCATCGGCGAGTTGCGCGGCTTGAAATCAACTAAAAAAGATAAATCAATTTTTAAAGGCTCTTAAAATCTTCAGCCCAACTTACTTATATTGTTTCGGCGGCTGCCCGTCGACACTTTCGTCTTGGACGTGATGCGCATTGTGCTGTTCTCCAGTTTGGGCGCCTGGACGGCCGCCGGAGCGGACACTCCATTCGATGACATGCTCGCTTTGGTGGGCGCTTCGTTCCTGCAAAGAAAAAGGATGTATTAAGGATCTATCTACATTTTTGGGGTCTCTCACTCACCTCGTCTTCTTGACTTGTACATTGTGATTCAGTTTCTCTATTGTAATAGCACCCGTCGCCTTGTCGTAAATGATTAGGCATTCCTTCGTATATTTTCTTGAATTTCCCTTATAAACTGTATGAGGCACACCGGAACTTTCTGCAAAAGACAACAAGACTTTAATGTAGTAGGTAATTTTAAGGGTATTTCTGGAATGTCTAGTAATTTCTTGGGGTTCCCAGCTCGGTGGAGCCCAGAAACCTCAAGTGGGGGTCCACTAAATTATCAATGCGTCTTAAAAAACCGGAAAAAGAGGAATCATGAGTGGGGAGAACAAACCAAGTCAACATTTACCCTTTCGAAGGGTAAAGGGTATAAAATGAACACTCAAGTGAGTTTAAAGAGGCGTAGGGAGAAGTGAAATAATTTGAAGGGGTCAAGACAGGAATCCTTAGTGGGAAAAACAAGCTAAAACCTATATTTACCCTTTCTGAGGGTAAAGGGTATAAAATTAACAAGTGAGTTTAAGGCAGCTCAGGAAGAAGTTACATAATTTGGAAGGTTTCTAGACAGAAATCCTCAGTGGGAAAACAAACTAAGTCAATATTTACCCTTCCTAAGGGTAAAGGGTATAAAAGAAATCCTTTAGTGAGTTTAAAGCAGCCCAATTTTTAGGAGAACGCTGCGATTCTAGAAGCTTGTCCCTCTCCTTGAGCTTCGTTTAATCCCCAAGTCAACAAAAATGCAGCCGCGGTTGCCAAAAGTCCGGTTCCCTGGAAAGATTGTGGAAAAGAAACCAAATCCCCCCACAGCGAATTGGGGATTTTCTTTTCACTTTCTCGTGGTCTGTTTGGTTGCACTTCGCCCCCCACTCCCCTCGGAACAGCTGGTTTACCGGACTTTCAAGTACTTCGACTGATAAGAATGCAACGCCGACAGCAACAACAAGAAAAGGGCAATTAAATTTATTGCCGATTTGACAGGCGTGTGCGAAAGCAACAACAACGACAACAACATTCCGGCGAGTTCAATGGAACAACGCGCAGTCTGGCGGGCATCGGAAATTAATACAATGTTTCATTCGTCAATAACTTTGAGGCGATCGGCTTGAAATTTTGTTTGGGCATCAGCAGAAAATTGCCAAAGAATTCAAAAGAGCAGGCCCAAAAATCCAGCGGACCTCCAGCAACAACAACAACGGCAGCAACAGCGACAACAACGACAACGAAATTAAAAGTATCCAAAGTCGTTGCTCAACTCGACAAAAAAAAACATTAAAATGAAAGCGCGAATAGCAGCAGAGCAACAACAGCAGCAACAACAGCAACAACAACGACAGCAACAGCAACAAAACTGAAATCCGGTTCAGTTTAAGGCGTTTGAAATTCTCTTGTTGGTTTGTGGTTGAGTTTATTTTTGTTTTTCTTTAAAGAAACTTTGAAGAGATATCAGCGACTCACTGGAAGCTTTTAGGATTCCTAAGCTGATTAGAAAAGTAAGCAAAAGAAAGTTTCCAAAGCCAAAACTTCGAATACTTCAAGAACTAAACCGAAAGTACCCAAAGATTTTAATGGATTCTTCTATTTTATCTTGATTTAAATCTTTGATTATTCAGATATTTCGTAAATTCTTTTAAAGCTCAATTATTTCTCTTCAATCTTCAACAACAATTTAAGTTTCTTACAAAAGAATTCCCTTGATTAAAAAAACAACTAAAGACTTTAATGGAATGCCAACCGACCTACTTCTGTGGGTTTCCTCAGTTTATTTGCAGACACTTTCCCAACTCCAAATACTACGCAGTTGTCGTCCGACAACATCCTCAGTTATTGGCACAGTTGTTGGCAAAGATAAGAGAACATTTCGCTGGGGTTCTGTTTACCAAAGGAAAACAGCAGAACTCTAGAGATCATTCATAGATTTCTTACTTCAAAACTCACAACGCCGCTTCAGTCTTTCCGAACCTGAAGAACTCAAGCTAATTTCGGAGGATGACATAAAGGTTTCCAGATCTGACCGATTTATAGATGTTTCCGGCTATAAATTTTACCCAAAAACAGGTGAAATTTATAAGTCTGCCTGGCCACCTGTAATTCGCGCATATCAATTGGGCTGATAGAGCGCGCTTATCGCGGAGACCCTTAATGAAAACCTGTGGTTCTTTTTATAGAATATAGAGAACTGATAAGCAAAGCAGATAGAAGAGAAGTCAACAAGACTCATTCAAGAAGGCGGGGGTTACTCAAATGAACGGGAACCAAGGGAAACTCAAAATATCATGAGCTTAAAAAAAATAAGTAAGATTTTGGAATCTTATGGGATTTTTAAATCTACTTTCTCTTTAAAGAGCATCTTTAGGTTGAGGAAAGCTTGAAGTTGAAGCTGATCTTTCGGGGAATTAAAACTGACTGATTCCCTCCCAGGAAACCCGGATAATGCGAATACTAATTCGTTTTTGAGTTCCCTCAACTTCTCTTTACCTTAAGATTCGATCATATGTCTTGATTGAGAATCACACTTCCTCCCAGAGATCAAGGAATATACGAATGCGAATTGGTTCCTAAGTTTTCTTAACGTCTCTTCAGCTTAGATTCGTTTATAGAAGAATCACTCTCCATCCTATGGAACCCAGATTATAAGAATGCGAATTGGTTCCTGAGTTTCCTTAACTTCTCTTCGGCTTAGATTCGTTCTTTTCTCTTGAGATTAAAGATCTCTTTTAACTTGTCCAATCGCTTGCAAAGCTTTGAAGCGATTCTTCTTTCTGCTTCTTTGCTGATCTTCAGAGTGGCCTTGGTGTCTTTAAAAACTGTTGGGGAACGTGCTTAAAGACCGTAAATTCCCGTTATTACCTTGAAACACCACCTCGCTGACTAACTGAAGGTTTTCACATTCTGAGCGGTTGGTCGAGTCGAGAGAAATAGAAAACCTCAAGATTCCCTTAGGTCAACTGTGATAGATTGATTTTCCGCGTTCGGTAATCGAATTGGGGATGCGTTTTGGTTATAAAACCAGGAACAAGGCATTTATCCCAGAGTAGTTCTACTTTCGGCTCATTCGAGATGAAGTTTTATGTGCTGCTAGTCATGGGCAAGTATTCCTGAGAATTCTCTTTAAACTCTAAATAACCCGATTGCCGTTGCCAGTTATGCTGAGCTGGGAGTTGACTTTATCGCAGCCCCATGCGGCCCCGAATCCCAATCTCATGCTGGACTTGATCTATGCCAAGTTCCGCATTGCCCTGAACCTGGGCAACATGGGCATCAAGTACCGCCGGGAGTACCTGGAGAGATTGTCCGAGGCCATGAGCGTGATCGGCCGGCCGGACCGAAAGAAACCGCAAGAAGGCGACGTCGACAACACCCTGAGGAGGCTGCTGAATCTCTGCCAGCCTCATGACCCCGTGAAATCCCCCAAGAAACCCTGGTCCGATAGATCCCGAGAGGTGTCCACCGAAGAGGAGATGAGTGCGGAGATCCTGTCCAAAGTGCGGAACAAAGAGACCGAGGAGGGATTGCGGGCCAAGGTGTCGAGCCTTGTGGACAACGAGATGCCCATGCTGAGGACTCAAGACCAGAGGGATCCTTGTGTGGTGGCCCAGGTTCTGCTTAGTGATTAAGTCTAAAATAAAGCGGCATAGACATCTCGTAATTTTCCATGCTCTTCAATTGGATTTGTCGCAGGAACCCCACCAAATCGCCAAATAGGCGTATATAATCCCAGGCTGCTATATAAACTTGAGCCGAGCTCAGTTGGCCAATCAAAATGACCCGCACTCGAGTCTTGTTTGGTGAGTTTGCCAATTCCCTGGACCGTTTCCCTAAATTCGATCTCGCGATTTTTCTAGGAGTGATCTTGGTGGTGATCGCAGGCAGATCGGCCAGCGGCCAGGAGCTGTCGCTGTTCTCGCTGAAGCACACGGTGATGGCCGCCATGGCCGCTCCCCCGCTGACCGTGCACTACGGCCAAATGGCGCCCAGGATGCTGGGCTATTGCCTGAATATAATCGACTCGTGTCCTACGAATAATGGACTCCTGCTCGGTGGGTCCATAACCGAACTGATCTTCAAGCTGCTGATGGTGTGCCATCATCAGCCGTTGCCATTTCCAGGATATCCCACGAGTTGGCCTGGATTTCCCGGCTACTTTCCGCCACCAATTTATCCACCGCTGGGCAGTCCCATATGCTATTGGCAATGCCCGCAATTAATGTGCTATTATCCTCCCTGCCAGCCATTTTGGTGCACGGTGCCGGCCTGTCCCCCGATCAATTGCCCGCAGCCTCCGTGCCAGTATCCGCCCATTGGGCAGGCCCCACCGAATGCCCAGCCACCGTCGTTGGGCAATCTCTTTGGCTTGGGAATCCGGTTGAGTGGCCGTCTAACTGGACCAGCTATACTGAAGCCAAAGAACAATTCGCTCTTGAGTTTGCTGATACCCAATAAGCTCCTGGATCAGGTCGGCAGCGCGGAGGAGCTCCGAAGTGGACAACAGCAGAGGCAGCCGTGCATTGTGGCTGACTTGTTGCATAGCATGGCTAGACCGTAGGGGAATTGATTCTCCTTGTTGGCAAATAATAGAGACACTCAGATGAGGATAAGGTGTGCGGTTTAATTGGATTTGTCGGCAAATCTCCATAGAGAATTTCAGGTTTTATGCAATCCCCTGGCTGGCCTGCTATTTAAGGTGGAATCTGATTCTCGACTTGGTCATTGATACAATCAAAATGACACGCAAGTTACTACCGTTGGGTGAGATTATGGCCACACTTTCTGCCACAGGATATTTGAAATAATTGATCTTTGCAGGTCTGACGATCCTACTGATGATTGTGGCCAGCCAAGGAACCATAATCATATCGATTCTCATCATAAAAAAGACAATAGTCTGGGCCACGAAACTGACAGAGCTCAGCTTTAGATACGGAATTTGGGCCCTCAAGATGTTGGCCCAGGCCCTGAAAATTGTCGATTCCACTCCCTCAAACAATGGGAACCTAGGCGAACAAGAATGCAAGGAGCTCATCATGAAGCTCTTATTGATCTGCGCCCAACAGCCAGGGGGACTGCCAGGGCCAGGGCCAGGGCCACCCGGTCCACCCGGTCCAATTTGGCAACCTACGCCACCTGGTCCACCCGGTCCACCTTGGCAACCTACGCCACCTTGGCAACCTGGTCTGGTTCCGCCGCGGCCGGAACAAGTCATCTGCTACTATCCTCCATGTGCCATCCTAAACTGTTATCACCCGCCGTGTGCCCCATTGTGGTGCGTGGACCCGACTTGCCCGCCAATTGACTGCCCCAAGCCGCCTTGTCCGTATCCTCCCATGCCAGGGGCTCCTGCCAATGCGAAGCCTCCACCGGTAACGTCGTTATATAATATGGGATTAGGTCGGATTACTAATCGCCTGGCTCCTGTTTTTAAGCCGGAAAAAGAGTCGCTGCTGAATCTGGTGATCCCGAGAAATGTGACGGACGCGGTTCGAGCACTGGAGACAAGATCTGGCCAGCAGCCGTGTGTAATAGCGGATATTTTGCGTAGCTTGAAACTTAAATAAAAGGTGGGGGATTTTCTTTTTCCGGTCAATAAAAAGAGAAAAATATTTCACTTCTCGAAATAAAATCTCCGGCTGACTCACTTTCTAATTATATAAACTCTCTGATGCAAGATCTGTTGAGTCGAATTCGATTATTTGGGCGGACATAATCAGCAGTTCTGGCCACGTGAAGGCGTTGCTTTTAATTTGTCCTTTTAAATTTCGTTTTGAGTTTGGTCCTTTAAACTTTGGCGGTCAGCAGACAATTTATCGTTGTCTGATCTAATCGATACTTTGCCTGCACTGTCTATCGAACTTGACGATCTATCCCTTGGGGTAGGGTTACCAAGGCTTGGCTGTTGCAGGGCTACCATTTCGATTAATACACACCAAACGATTGTTGTAGATAAATATTTATCGCGTCTAATTAAACAACCAAAATATCTTCCGACTCCTAACAAGAAAATCAATTCGAAATGAGGAATTTCCTTTTAGCATTGCCTGAATCGACGGATTAAACTTGAGGTCAAAGGCTAACGACATTAAGCGAGTAATCGCCTCGAAAAATAAACGAAATTATTACAATGCAAAATGAAATTAAATTATAAACAATTACCCGAAAAAGCAGCCAACGAACCTGCCCTTTTTGGCAGGAAATTCGTCTGCCTGCGACGGGTTTAAGTTGTACGACAAATACGAAATACCCTTCCCCTAAAGTTCTCGCTAAACGACTCATAAAATGGGTGGACGGGTGTGGCGCCTGGGGACCCACATTTTTTCCATATTTGCATTTCATTTTGTTGATTTGTTTTTGCCTTTCAAATACGAAAATATTATTATTTGTAGCGTTTGTGTGAGTTTGTTTTTCCTGTTGCCGCGCGCTAAAAATACATGCGATATTTGTTTTCCCATGAAAGCCAAATACAAATTTATAAGCGGCAGCAATTCGGAATCGAGGAAATGTGGCCTATAATCATGCATCATAAAAATTTATTAGCCATGTCGTAGTGCTCCATCTATTTCGGCTAATTTATGGCAGCTACCCAAATAGATCACAGGTGAAGGCCTAACGAAAATTACTCATCATCATCGAAAGTCTTGGACTGCCAGCCGGCCGCACTTGACCAAAGGCCTGGCCAAGAGTGGCAGACGTCATTGTCCAGCGCACTGGCACTGGCACTGGCGGCACACCTTTCTGGCGACGCCGCAATTAACGAAGCGTTTCACCAGCCAATAACAACAGCGACAACAACAACAGCAACAGCAACAGCAATGAAGCAAGGCAACAACAAGAGCTCCTCGGGCTGGCTCCCTGGCCGGGGCAGGCCGCAAAATTGTTTATGTATGGGAATGTAAATGTGCAAAGTGCTGGCAACGTCAACGCTTCGTTGCATTTGCCTTTTGCCTGAGTTTGTTGTGTAGCCGTAATTTGTGTTTCCTTCTCTTTCTGTCCAAATGCAAAAACCCATCAATGCTCGCTGTCTGTATGTGTGTGTGGGTTATGGAAAATTATGTCATCGGACGGACAAGCGGCATTCGTTTTTGAGTTTCAAGTTTCTTGCCTGATTTCAACACATAAACTTTAATCAGCCGTGGAAAACAAATTGCCCACCGATAACGAGCAGCGCGCGCGACTATCGATGCTCGCGCGATCAGCTGTTGGCAGCGGCGCGCGCCTTCCCATCGATAACTCAACTATCGGTGTTTGGTTGATGACAAATCAATGGGAAAAGTTTCTTTGGCGACTTACCTACATTTGGCACGGTAACAGTAACTTGATTATTTGAGCCAACATTAACGGCTGCCATACGGCTCGTGTCCACACTCGCTGGCTTGAAGTCATCTGGAAACGGCAACACCGAGAGATATCGATATATATATCTTGAGAGAAGGACAAGGGGGTGGGGGACGGGGACACTCACATTTGATAGTGTGAAATGCAGTCGTGTTGTTTTTGGGATGAAATGTGCTGCCCAAATTGAGGTCACGCACTTCCTCGTTGATATTGAGGCGTTCGGCCGTCGATGATTTTTGTTTGGTCATCATTATCGTGTGGCTGCTGCAATTAACGTTAGCGATCCCGTGGCCGTTGTTCTTATTGTTGTTGGCGCTAAATGAGGCGGCGGCGGTGGCAGCAGTTGGCTGCGAATTGTGGGGCAGGTTCGATTGCAGTTCCTCCCCTTGATTATTATAATTGGCACTGGTGTGGGTTGACTTTTGATAATTGATTTGATATGACTCGTGTTGTTGTTGTTGTTGTTGGTCATCAGTGGCTGCGTCGGCAGCAGCAGCCACCGCTGCAGCAGCAAAGCTGCGCTCTGCTTCCGCAGCGCCACCGCGTTGATGGTTGTAACCGCCGTTGGTTGTGCTAAAATTTAAATCACTTGTTGTTGTTGCTGCCGCAGTTGCTGTCCTTTTGTAGGCGCCACCGTAACACCGGCTCGCAGCCGCCTTGGCCTTGAGTCGCTGGAGTTTCGTAGTTCCCACGGATTTTGGAATTTTTACGGCCGTTTTTAGAGCGCCGGCGTTCGTTGGCAACGTCAACGTGGCAGCGGCAGCGGCAGCGCACTTTCCAGAAGGCTTGCCCCCACCGGTTAGGAAGGAAGAGGAAGAGTCGAGGGATTGGCTGGCTGGTTTCTGTTTTCCTTCTCAGGGCGGCTTCGGCGTATTCGTTGTTTTATTTGGCATTTGCTTTATTTCTATATATGTGTGTGTATGTGTGTGTGAGTCTTAACTGAAATGAGCAATTAAAAATTTCAAATTTTTCGCCAAATTCGCCGCCATATGTTTGCACGCACACACACACACACGCGGGCACTCGCGCAACATGCAGGGCCTGCCGGCCGCCCCCTGCGCGGGAGAGCGAGCGAGAGGGCACGAGGCACCTGCTGCTGTTGTTGACACACATTTAACCGACCGACGCGAGGGGGGTGAAAAAATTCACCGCATTATTTATGCAAATCGCGAGCAAACGCATTTCAAACCTTCAGCCCGGCGGTGGTGCCGCTGCCTTGGAATTTACTAAATCTCTTCAAATGCAACACTGGCACCCTCCCCTCCCCCTCGCCAGGAGTTGCCATTTCAAACAGGTAACAAGTTCGGGGGAAATTTAGCTGGGAAAATGCGTATTTTATTGCAAATTAACGCTGATTATGTGAAACTCACACACACACACACGCGGGTCACCCAGCGGTTCGCTTACGTGCGGCCGCCTGCGCGTGTGTGTGTGCGTGTAAAATACGTAAGCAAAATATCAGCGGCGGTGAGCGGCCCGCAACAACAACAGCGCGACAAGAAAAATATATTTTTTCTTTTCGAAAAAGTGAGCGGCCAAATGAGAGGATCCGCGGGCAGGCAGCCGCACGACCACCCATACAAATACAGCTGAACAAAATTCAAAAGCACACATAGGCCAGAAGGTAGATGTCGTTGGGCTGCTGTTGCCACAAAATTGGATAAAAAAAAATTCATAGGTAGCCGTTTGGGCTTTTTTGACTGTCGTCGGCCGTCGGCTGTCAGTTTGCACGTGTGTGTGTGAAGCAGTCGCGCGACCCAATCAATTCACAACGAAATTCGAAACAAAATATACATCTGTGTGTTTAGGTGTGTGCGTACACACACACACACACACGGGTGTATAAATCCAAGGCAAGCGGCGCTGCCACAGCCACCGCCGCAGCGCACCAACAACACCGCCGAGTTCAACAAAAAAAACTTTCACAAAAGAGCACACACGAAAAATAACCCGAATGTGGCGCTACGATCGCCTGCAGTTTGTATATTTGTTTTTAAGCAATTTAACGAGTTTCACGTGAATTCGCGTAGAAACGGGAATATTTTATAATTATTTATTACATTTCTTAATCAATTTAATAATTAGCTTCTGACGCTCAAAGCGGTGCGCGGTGTACCGATTAGCGCTGGGAGGGCGACTGACAGACGGGAAACAACAACAACACGATGCCACGACCCGAGTTGCCGCCTCTCCGTCAGATTTTCAAATTACCAGAGCCTTGGCATAATTACAAAATAGAACAAAGGTTTTCAGTGAGAATTAAAAAAAATGTGTTCTATTAAATTAATCTAAAACATATAAGGC
>JBAMCP010001327.1:0-24093 GCA_037075105.1 Lissocephala sabroskyi | reverse complement strand
TTTGTCTGTCTGGGGGCAGCTTGCAAGTTTGTTTCCTAAGTCTTTTGCCTTCGACTCTACCAAACAAACTGCCCAAAATATTTCTTTTGCATTCTTGAACGGCTTTAAAGCCGAAATTAAAAAACTCCCATGACCAAATGCGTTAAGATTTCTATAAAATTCGATTGTTGCCTTGTCTTAATTCGTTGGCCTCCGAACTCCGAGAGACACCTGAGCCCATGAGAAAAACTACAAATCAATGAAGAGCTTAAAAACGAAAGGAACTAGGAAAGCTGTAAAACTTTCTTCTAGATTTGGTCTGCCGAAGATTCCTCCAGCTTACTTCTTTCTTTAGGTTTCTTTTTGATAGCTGTAGTTTTAAATTCTGTGGCAGTTTGTAAGGTTCCAAAGAAACAAACTTGTAAATCAAAGAACCAAACAACGAATTGAAATTGTTCAAAAAAACGTTTCGGATAAGTTCTTGAAAGTTATTCTAGAAGTTTATTAAAATTTACTGGGGTTTGTTACCCCTTTAAAGAAAGGGTAAGGGGTAAAGGGTAAGGTTTGCTTTACGCTGGAGACCTCACGAAGTATTTAAGCAGATGAATAGAAAAAAAATCAATTGAGACTGAACAATTGAGCATCTGCTCATCTTTCTGTCTATAATCGGGCTAATTAAGATCCCAAAGAGAATTAATTACGCCCTTAAATGAGTGGAAATATAATGTAAGAACGGCACACATAAAGTTGGAAAGGGACGAACATAACACCAAATAACAGCAGCAGCAGCAAAAGAATGAAAGTTAAAGATTTTAAATCTGAACGATAAGTGAAAATTAAAAGCCAAGAAATAAAAGAATATACAAATTTTCAAAGAGATCCCAGAAATACGATAACTTCTTAAAAAAAAACGTATAGAACTGAAGAAGTTGACTTCTAGATCGGATTCTTTTCTTCAGAACTTGGATTTCTGATTAAGAAAGAAAAATAGCTTCCGTGGAAGTTTGGCGGCAGCTGCCCGTAAATTTCAGACTCCCCTAAAATTAATCAATTTTGACAGGACAAGAAAACAGAATTCGCATTCATAAGTCGCGGGTGAGTGAATGGTACTGCCGGCGGGGCCGTTTAACCTTCAATTCGAGTCATTTGAATGTTTTATGTTCGAGTCGCTGGGCACATCAATCCATAAATTAAGAAAGACCCGGCGATCGATGCTGGCCGTGTAATTGTGGCAATGCAGGTGGCTCAACCGGTGGACAGGCGAATGAACGCACCAACCAGTTGGCTGAGTAGTTGGCCTTTTGTTGTTGTTGTTGTTGGCGAATTCCAGGCATAGCTGAGCTCGATTTAAATTGATCGATTGGCTGAGTCAGCCCAAGGGATTTGGCAATTTGTCGGATCTGTGAACTTAGACATTTTGAGACCGCAGAAATTCGCACAGCTGTTCGCCAACTCGCTGCTCGGCTGATTGTGGAAATTCATTCAATTGTTCGTAGAACGCCCACGAATTTCCGCATGAATTGACAGCCAGCTGGGTGGGTGTCTAGGGTGCGGTAAAGTTTCAGTTCAAAAACCCCAAACTCCCTCACCCACCCATTGCATTGCCTACGCAGGGAGCCCGCGGGCGGCTGGCAGCTGGTGTCGCCTACAATTTCGATTCACGCAGAGGAGGCGCCGCAGTGAAACTTTTCAAACATCCCAACAACAACACGCATGCGCGCAAGAGCGCAATCGGATTTGGACACACGCACACTTGGCCGGGCAGAAACCCAGCGAAAAACAAACGCGTTTAATTAGAGAAACAAAAAAAGACGAAAGAGAAACAAGTAAAATCCATAAAATTATAAACATGAACTCGAAACACAGAATCCACTCGGTTGTTCGTGCATTGCAATCGAAGCCGTTTGGATTTCGAGGCTTTAACTTTAATTGGCTCGACCGCCTCGGCGTTTAGTGAAATGCAATCAATTTTTACTTTCAACTTTTGCTTTTTTCCCCCCCATACATCTGGTAATTATTTCTTTATCTTTATCAACACCAAAGCCCCCCCGACTATCAAAACTCCGCACGCATGCGCATTAAACGCAACCAAAACGCAAACTCCACGAATCCCAAACGCCCTCCACCCGAGCGAAAGGAACTCAACTCGACAAGGTTCAATTGTTCTAAAAGCTGCACACGTAAATTTACACTTGCTTCAGGAAATTATAATATAACTTTTGTAATAGAAAGAAAGCTTTACTGGCTGAGCGGAGGATTCACTCCTAGATGAGGTCAAGGGTTAAGCTTCTCGGGACTTAAGGCATCCAGCTCCGGGGAACTGCGGGCAGAATGAACCAATGAAGGCGAAACAAGGGGCTGACATTGCTTTTCAGGGCCCACCAGCTCAGCACTCCATGGGTCAGCTGAGACACAGCGCTGGACAGGCTGAAAAAGCCTCACAACCCTCTGGCGATTAACCTTCTGGACAAGAGCCGAGCCAGGAGAAAAGTCCTTCGCACTCATCTAGTCGATTTCACTACCGCAGATAATCCCAGTCCAGAGATCTAATCTAGTCTAAAGAAGACGAAAGCAGCAGAAAATGAAGTCTCTGTGTTGTAATCGTCTACTTGAATTCTGAATTCCTTTGAATCTTCGCTTAAAATGATTGTGAGCTTTGATATGGAATTGTTAGTGATATGAAATTAATTGAGACTCTAAATAATTCCATAGAATTCCATATAGAATACAAGACAGACTTAGACTGTTAGAATAAAGAATGCATTAAAGACCAAATCAAGCAAAACAAAAAGAATCCTACACAAAATCGGAATCCTACAAAAAGTCAGACGACGGGTAGCTGATTATTTGTACTACGATCACGGCTACCAGAAGAGAGAGAGAATAGATTGAATAGAATATATAGAATATAGAATAGAATAGATAGATAAAATGCGAATAGATCTTAATCATTATAGGAAAATAAAATATAAGAGAAGGGTAAATTGAAAAGTACAGGCAAAAAACTCGAGTAAATTGTAAACAGACTAAAATTAAGCAGACAATGGGTGAGTATGGGAATATTTTTGGGTAAAGAAAAAATTGATTAAGAACTAGAGGAATTCACTGAAATCCAAACAAAGTTCTTCCTAATACTTTTCCATATTTTTCGCCGCTTTTGTTTAGTGATTTCCTAGATAATTCGATTTGTTCTCGGCTTTCTTTGGGCTGCCTGCAATTTCATTTCAATTTGGCCAGCCATTGAAGAAGTCTCGGCCATCGACCATCGGCCAATGGCGGCAATGGCAGTGACAGAAGCACCGACAGCGTCGCGCTGACGACGACGGCGACAGTGGCAGTGACGAGGCGACGTTGGCCCCAAAACGACTCCGACTGGCTGACTGACAGCTTGAGTTATTGGCCAAAAAGGCCAACGCGCGGCGCGCGTACCAACACTTTTTGTACAAATAGAAATGTCAAGGGAGTGACGTGCAAGAAATTTTTGTTGTGCAGTAAGCCGCTTAATTGCCGAGCCAGCCGGCCGGGCCGTTTGCCGATTTTGTTTTTGGTTCAACTCGAATAGAAAATTTCATATTTGCCGGCCCACGAAGAACGGACAGAAGCCACAATGTCGCCGTTTGTGTCCAGCGCGCGGCTTGATTTCACTACCAACGGTGACTGAGCCGGTGTAGGCCAGGCCGAGTTGGCTAAAACGGCGTCTCACATAAACAGCCGGTCGGTCGGCCAGACACGCGTGCAGGCCGAGCGACCAACATTCGGTCAACTGGGGAGGCCAATAAACCCGTGAAGACTGTGCCACTGTCGCTGAAGAGCCGACAATAAAAAAAAATGTTAATGAAAACAAAAAAAAAGGGAAATTTCGACCATGAGCAACACAAAATTTTGACGAGGCGTCTTCGTCGCTGGAATTTTTTAAGGGAATTTAGCATAAAAACCGAAAACATTAAATGCACCGCCCCGAAGCGTTGAGGTGTGTGAGAAAGTTGCCAGCCAAATCGGTTGGGCTTTAAAATTTTAAAATTATGAAAATGTCAGGTGGTCTTGAGAACGATTAGAAATCCAGTTTAGCATCTAGGAAATGCGAGTTTAATTTCCTTTTCAGGTTTCTTCTTCTCCGATTTCCATAATATTTTTTGGTGCGGATTTGCATTTAAAAAGAGCGAATCACTTTCATCTATGAATTTTGGAAATACCAAACGACTGAATTCTAATCGAATGACAAAAAAATATACAAATTCCAACCGCTTTAAGACGAGAATCCGTAGAGGGAAAAAGGGTTAATTGAATGAGCAAATTAAATTTCACTGATTCATTTTCCTTCGCCGGCTGCTGGCTGAGCATTTTCTGCCTTTTGAGTGTTTTGTTGGCATAAAGTAAAAGTCAATTAACATCTTTGTCGCATTAACATGAGCGGGCCGAGCCCAGCCCAAGTCGCCCGGTGTGCGTTTCAAATCAGTTGGCATTGCCACGCTATATCGGCTCTTTCTCTGAAGCCACAATATGAAAGCGAACACAGAGCAGCAAGCGGGCGCGCGAGAAAAGCCCAGCAAAACAAAAGACTTAGGCAGCGAACTAAGAATTCCGAAACTCGCCGTCACCGTCGCCGTCACCGTCACCGTTAGCACTTCGGTCTTCGTCTCAGTCCATTGGGGCGTTGTACGGAAGTAGCACACACACACACACACACACACACTCGCACACACACGCACATACACCTAGAGAGAGGCTTACGCACAGCGAGTCAACCATGAGCATTTCTTTGGTTCGAAGAATTTTTTTCCCCAGCCATCGCATCGGTTTTGAGAGCACGGCCGGAACCAGTTTGCCTAACCAATTTTTGCTGCCGTTGCCAGTTGTTGGTGCAGTTGAATTTGTTGCCGTTTTTTTTCGGCTCTTTAAGGTTTTTTTTTTTGCTTCTCTTCGTGCTTTTTGCACGGCTAACTGTTTGCCGTCATTTACCGTTGCATTGGCTCGCTCGCTCGCTGGTTCGTTCAATTTGTTGGCTTGTTTTTTATATTTCTTGGGATGATTTGGCAAATTGTCCGCCGGAGTCTGATTGATGCAACAAATTGCATTCCTTGCGGCCACAGAACCGTTAACAAATCTATATACAAATTGCCAGCATCCACAGAATGGAAATTAGCGCCCTCTCTTTTCTCTCTCTTTCTCTTTCGTTCGGTGTCGTCGGTTTCTACTGTCAATGCGGTGGGCGAAATTGATGATGAGCTCATTGCGCGGCAGCAATTACCCAGGGCCATTAATCGAATAGTTTCGTTGGCCAACAGAACTGCGAATGTTTTGGGGAACGGCCGCCGCCGGCCCAGCCTGTTGGTGAGTTGGCCGTGACGCCCGCACCGCGTCGGGCGCTCCCCCATGGCCAAATTCCGATCTGCACTGAGAAAAATATTCAGTAGGACCCAAAAATGGCCGCTGCACTTCTTATCAGACAAGGGGAGAGGTGGGGGGGGACTCCTAAGGCAATTCCAATTGTCTATTCACCACTCACTTGCTTTGTTGTTATTGTTGCTGTTCGCTGTTAACCGGGCCGACAACGTCCGTTGTTAACCTGCGTCCGTCCCACTGTATTCGTGTTTTGTTGCCGCTGCTCGCTGCCTGTGTTGCTGTTGTTGTTGTTGGTGCGCTGATGTGTGCGTTTTGCGCTCTTCGTCTTTCGTTTTTCTTTCTTTCTTTCTATCTTTCTTTTTTTTTATTGTATTCTTTCGACGTCACTTCATCACACACAGCGAAAAAGAAGAACAATTCTGATACATTTTTATATTTGCTTTTGTTGCTGCGTTTGCGTTTTCTCGATTTTTGTGTTGTTGCAATTGAAACTGGGTTTTTATTTGTTATTTCGTTTGTTCACACTTGTTGGCAATTTAACAAAAAGGAAAAAAAAAGTAAACAATGTTTGGCTGGAAACATTCGTGTCTGCCGTTTCTGTGTAGTGTATACTAATTTTTTATGGTGCGGCGCGTTTGTTGCCGCCTCCAAAAACTCCGCACAACTTACTCGTTTGATAGTCAGACAGCAACTGGCCAACGTCATCGAGGCAAATGATCGTCGATATCAACTCTGAACTCGGCTTGATCGCCGTCCAGCTTATCGAAATCACACCTGAGCCGCGCCACTGCCAACAGCTGATGGCTTGGCGCTCATTCAAATTGAAAGACGCGCGAAGGCAGCTCTGCAGTCTATCGAAATCAGCCCTGGCCCACACGATCGCTTGGCGCGTAATTTCAAATAAGCAAATGCGCAGGCGCGTGAAAGTCAAAAATTAAATTATTTAAATATTTGTTCTTGATCGAATATATTTGTATATGGCAAAAAAAAAGCTTAATATTTATGAAAATCCTTGCCGGCTTCTTCAGATTTCTGGGTAGGCACTGCCAATCAAATTCTTGCCGCGGTACCGCCACGAATAGGTGACAATGCCGAGCTTGCTGTTGCCCAGGGACACGGGGCAGGTCCGATCCGGACGCAACTGGAAGCACACCGTATACAAGGCCAACTCCAGCTCCGGCGAGGTGCCCACAAACATGGTATTCACCGGCTTATTGACTCCGCCATGCGAGAAACGAATCTTCAACACTTTGCCCTTCTACAGAAAGGATAATCGAAAATGAGTGGCTGTGGTGGATACAAATCTCTCCTTGAACTCACCGTGCCCAAGTCCTGCTCCTTCATGTAGCCCTTGTAGTCGAAACGGTTGGCCTGCTCCTCCTCGAAAGCGTAGACCCAATTGTGCAGACCAATCAGAGTTCCGTTCTTCACTTCGTGGACAAAGACATGCTCAAAGCCGGAGCTGCCGATCTTGCCCTGGCCGCGGGAATACTGCGTGAACCACAGCTCCTTCACCAAATCCCTGTGGGTCTTGGGGTCCGGGCTGACCACGCCCTTCTGCTGCAGGAACAGCATAGCCTGGCGCATCACATTGGTGGCCATCACAGCGTCCACGAAGTCGTTCTCCTCCTTCCTCTCGTTGGCCGTCACATGCTCGTTGACCAGAGTGTCCTGCTCGTAGTTGTTGAACAGCAGCCTCATCTTGGCTATGGTCGGGGATTCCAAAGCCTTTCCGTCCACCTGCAGCAAGCTGAACACAACCAAAAAATCAACTCAAATAACCAACCAAAAAATCTCGCTCTACTCACGGCTGGGGAGCTTCATCGGCGCTGTCAATGGAGCGCGTGCGTCCCTGGATGTTGACGGTGACCAAGCCAATCTGGCTGTTCTCCTTGGTGTACAGCTGCTCGGTGAGCTGGCGGATCTCGTCGTCCGTGGCCAGCGAATTGCCCGACGCCTGGAAACCTGGACGCACAGTCGTAGTTGACCCAGCAACGTGTGGGACAAAGGACACGCCATGGCCTCCACCTGAGCTTGGACTGGAGCTGGGGCTGGGCAGGGTCGGCGTGGTGGGCTTGTTGGCGGGCTGAGGATGCACTGGGGCCGCCGGGTGGACTGGCGTGGGCAGCGGCGACTGCCAGGCTGTGGCGCCAGGCGATGAAGGCCGCTGGCCTGGCGTGCTGGGCATGGCCCCCGGCGACTTGGGCGTCGGCAAGGCCGGGAAGTCCTCCTTGACCGATGGCCGACGTGGCGCCGGCAAGGCCGGGAAGTCCTCCTTGGCCGGCTGCCTGGTGGTGCTTGTGGTGCTGCTCTGGGAGCCAAAGCGCAAATCAACGTTCGGCTGGCTGGCACTTCTCGGCGTTGTCGTCGTGGTTGTGGTGGTGGTGGAGCTGGTCAAGGGAGCCATGCCAAAGCCTGGACGGCCAGGATTCGTCGGTCCCCCGCTAGCACCGCCAGAGTAGCTCAGATCAAAGCCACTGGGCTGCGGTTTCTGGGGACGGTAAGGCGCAAAGCCGGGCGGCAAATTCGGGGGCCCAGTGCCCCCGGGCGCTGCTGTCTGCTGGCGATTGTTGGGCTGTGGGGCAACCCCAGCTCCAGCCCCGGGTGGTGTGGGCCACTGGGGTCCACCTGCCGGCACAGGTCCGCCTCCAAATGGCGAGGAGCTGGGCGTGTCGGGCCTTGGCCCAATCGGCATGAGCGGGGCATGGGAAATCACCAATGGCGGCGGCTTCTGTGGCCCTGCCGGGGTGACGGGCACGCCAGTCCGTGCCGGGGTCACTGCTGGCCGGGCTGTCGTTGTGGTGGTGGTGGTGGTGGTTGTCTCGGAATTGCTGCCGAAGAACTTCTTGAAGCCACCGAACCAGCTGGACTTGGCGGTCGTGGCCTCCACCGGGGGCTCTGGGGTGATCTCAACCTCCGTCTTGTAGGCACCTGCAAAAGGCAAAGGGAATTGGAGACCCCGAAAAATGAAAGGCAATGCGAATTTTACCCGCTTGGCCGGCCAGCGCCAGGCAGGCAAACAAAGCGGCCAATGCCGCAGCCCTGCCAGCAAATCTCATGTTGATTTTGTTTCTTATTTATTTTTATTATCACTTTGGAAGTTTCGGGGGTTTTTGTCTCTGCGACGGCGACGACGGCACACACAACTGGCTCGCCAGAGACTTGGCAGACGACTGAGCTGGGCGATCGGCCGATTGTGATTACCGATTGCCCGCGGCTCTCGGCTGCCGCCATCCGGCTGATCTTGCGGTGTTGTTGTTGTTGATTTGATTATTAATGAGCTTACGTCGCGAGGGCCGTTGGTCAGTGTCGCGAAAGCAAGCGACATTGGCGACTTTGTGAATACCCTGCGCGGGCGAACAAATTAAAATCAATTAACATTGTTGTGGGGGGCACCTTAATTACCTGGAGGCGAGTGAGCCGCCCGCAGGTCCGTACGAATTTAATTACAGTGGATTTTATTGGATGACATAAGTCCAGTGGAGGGAGCAATTTGCAGACTCGACTTACATAAAAAGCGGCAAATGAAAAATTCCCTGCCGCTTGTCCAGAATTCGATTGCTGCCGCCGATGCCGTTTCGTTGGAATCTAAGCCTTATCAAAAGGCCATTGGCAAAGGTTAAAACCAAAGATCAAAATTTGTGTTATTTTTAAAGCGCCTCCAGCTCGCGAGAGAATTGAATCCACCAGCCTCGTTTTGGGCTCTGCTCTCCAACGGTTATCGACGCTAAGTTGAAGTGAGTACAGTCGCAGCCACTGGCAAAGCGTTGCCTAGTTTTGGGCGCCAAAGAAGGCGAACGGGGCAGCGATTTGTAAGTTTTTAAGACTGTTAGCCAAAATCGGAGGGTTTTTTGACGGAATCCAAAGTGTTGCCTACTTTTAGGGCGGCCAATAAACCAAATGAGCGAAATTATTTTCAGGGCAACTTTTATTTGTAGATCTTCAGAGATCTTTGGGTTTTCAAACGCTCTTGTTGATCAGCTTCTTTCGTATGGTCTCGTCCAGGGGCGGAATAGCCTCGCGCGGTATCAGAAACGTCGACAGGTTGAACAAGTCCAAGAAAACCTTATAACGATCGCTGGACCAAGAAAAAAACATACATTTTCCATATCAAATCACCCAACATATCAATTGTCGAGCCGCCTCACCTCAGCGTCGAGCGCAGATATTGATAGCCGGATGAGCCGCCCGTGCCCAGCTGCTGGGAGCCAATCATGCGTTGGACCATAATCACATGGTTGTCTGCAAGGAAGCGGGGCGGAAAGAAAAGCTTTAGAGCGCGGTTAGTTGGGGGGAGGGAACTCCAGCTTACATCTCCACTTGGTGATCAGCGAGTCGATGTCCATGAGCAGTATAAGCAGCTGGTGAGGCTGACTGAAGCGCGGCTCGTCGCGGTAGAAAGTGATCATGATGGCGCCCTGGAGGGCGCGATGGCTGAAGCGACGATCGCCGCGCTTGACCATGGCCTCGTGGACGGCAGGATCGAAGATGGAGCGGTAGACCTCCCGGCGCTTCTCTATGTCCATCAGGCGGTAGTTCTTGGCCCGTTCCACGGGCTCGAGCAGGGCGCTCTGGACTTGGGCCTCGAGGAACTGGTCGACGCTGCACTGGAACTTCTGCCAGAAGTCGAAGCCTTCCTCCTCCAGGCCGGGCGTGCGTTCAAGCCAGCGCTGGACCAGCTCCAGCAGCGAGGGCTCGTCCTCTGAGCTGCGAATGGAGTGGAGGGCTTCCTCGTCGTTGCCAAAGACATCCGAGTACTTCTGGTTGTACTTGACCCGCTGCTCGGTGAGCACGCCCAGTTTGTTCTCGATGAGGCGGAACTGCAGCGACTGGAAGCCCGAGGCGGGCGCCAAATACTTGCGAAAGTCCATGAAGTCCAAGGGGGTCATTGTCTCCAAAATGGGCACTTGATCCACCAGCAGCTGCAGAGCCCAGAAAAACCTTTAGAAATGCTTAAGTTCGTTTCTTCTACTCACCTTTAAAATGAGGACAATGCGGTTGAGCCGCTTCACAATCTCCAGCGTCTTGGTCTCGTCGATGACCTCGGCATTGAGCATCTCGCGTATGGAGTCCAGCTCAAAGATGATCTGCTTGAACCACAACTCGTAGGCTGCGTAATCAAATGAATTAATGAACTCTCACTCTCCGTCTCACCCACCCTGATGCGTGATGATGAAGAGATGCTCGTCGTGCACAGGACGCTGGTCCTCCTTCGACAACATGCACTGGGCATCCAGCAGCTTGTCCAGCATCAAGTACTCCCCGTAGATCTTGCCCACTTCGTTGGACAAAGGCACAGCGCCATCGTCGTGGGCGTTTCTGGAAAAATAAAACCCATTAAATTGGTTTCCTCAAAGAAAACTTAACTCTTACCCGTTCCCTGCATAGGGGCAGCTCATGGCTGGAGTTACGTGAGAAATAAAAAATAAACAAACACTTGCGGCGATTGGCGCCGCTAGACTGAAGTCTCTGCGACTTGCACGATGCCTCGCAGCGGCTCGCAGTTCCGAGCGAGTGAGCAAGGTGGTTATCTCTGGGGGTGGAGGGATCCGGTGTCGGACGCATTATCTGCTGGGGGGCAATGTCAGGACCTCGCCCAAAACTACGTAGAAGCAATCGCTGCTTTCCGGCGAAAGTGAACGAAATTCTCCCCCACCAATGGAACCCGAACGTTCACACAACAAAGTCTCCCAGTCGATTGGAACTTACACCGAACATTGTACACCCCATAAACCGGGGGATCTCTGATTATCACAGCACATTAATCATGATTGTAAGAAATTGGATTTGAGTCAAGCCCAGAAATCTTAGACGATTCTTATTACAAATGGTTGGGCGATTCTTGAGAATTATATTCATGCAAGTTCTCAAGTAAAATAAAGAGAATAAAGTATCATCTACAAATATTTGGATATTATTTGGATCTATAAATATTTAAATGACTATAAGGAATTGGATTTGAGCCAAGCCCAGAAATCTTAGAGGTTCTTGTTGCAAATGGTTGGGGGATTCTTGAGAGTTATATTTATGCAAGCTCTCAAATAGCACAAGAAGAATTAAGTATTCTATACAAATATTATATTTGGATCTATAAATATTATTTTTACATAGAATTCCCAATTCTGAGAGCTTTGTAGAGTTTCGAGAAGATTTCTTCTATGTCAGAACAGAATCCTCAGGGAAATAAATGATCTCAAAACAGCCTCACTCACTTCCGAACTGTTCTCTATACCCTCTAGTTTTTCGTAAAGCCTCTATAGAGCTGCAGGAAAGTAAAGACAAAGTTTCCCATTCAATTTAAACTTACACCGAACATTGCACACCCCATAAACTGAGGGATCTCCGATTACCACAACAAATTAATCATGGCTATAAGAAATTGGACTTGAGCCAAGTTCAGAAATCTTAGAAGTGAACGGTATTAGATTAAAATTATTCCATATGGTTAGATGATTCTTGAGAGTTATACGAGTATTCTGAATAATCAGTAGAACAAACATAATTAGGTATTATCTATAAATTTTCAGATCTATAATTATTCAATTAGTTTGTAGTTTCGAAAGAAATACTTCTAAGCCAGAAAAGTATCCACTACCTCAAAACAGCTTCAATCTCTTATAATTAGTTCCATATGCCCTTTGATTTCTTTTATATCCTCTATAGAGCTGAAGGAAAATAAAGACAAAGCGTTGAATTTTGAAATTCATGCGTTACTTTGCAATTTGCTTTTAATTCTTTTAATGCCGTTTTATGTATTACATAAACATCTATTATGTATATATATATATACTATATATATATATTAATGTATATATATATATATATATGTAAATAATTTACTGTTACTAATTATAATTAAATATGCAAATCGCGCTGCGTTTTTTTTCTCCTTTAATTTATTTGTTGTTGGTTTTTTCTTCGTTTTGGTTTTCTTTTTTTTTTACTGCTGGCTTTGGTTGGTTGTCCGACTGACTTTGGTGACCGTCTTTAATTTTTAGTTATTTTTCGCTTGTTGCTAGCACAAAAATGGGAATTTCTTTTCGGGCGCCTACAGGTGCGCGTCTATTGTTAAAACTATACAGTTATATTTATTTATATTTATATATATAATTCGCTTGTTTATGTATAAATAATTTGTTATATATTTCTTCATCTTTTTCTTATTTATTTTGCCGTACAACTAAGTTCGTTTGCAGTTTTTTCCTCGCACGGCTTCCCTGTCTCGCTTTCGGCTGTTTGCTATCTCTCTCTCGCACGGCTTGCTGTCTCGCTCTAGGCCGTGCTTTCTCTTTAAGCTTTGCGCTTGTTTGCCTGCCTCTCTCTTTTCGTGTTTCTGTCCGACTGTCGTCTGTTGTGCGAGTTGCATTGCGTTGTCTTTGATGGTTTTTGGTTTCGCTAAATACGTTTCTTAAAAAAAAATTCGATATACATAGATATATCCGATATCCGCGATCGATATATATTTGTATATATGTATTTATATAGACATAAACCGAAAAAAAAATATTTATATATTTATGTTCACTTCGATACGCGAATTTGTTTTCAAGTTACCTAAAATGCTCTCCCATCGATCTCTTTAACGATCCTAATTATTGGGTTTAGTTTTTTATGTTCATTGTGGTTTAAAATTCAATCCTTCAACTGCAATGCAGTGCACGAGGCAGGTCCTTGCTGCGTCTTTGGCACTGTTACCTAGAGATATTTGTTATTTGTTTTCTTTGTTTTTTTGTGGAAAACGAAACTTAAATAAATTAATTGGAATACAATTGTGATTTGCGTTCCGTAAAGAGAAAACTAACCGACAATTTGAAATTCGTATTTTCCTTGAGCAGCGCGGGGCAAAAAAAAAAAATATAACTAAGCTCATTCCTTGCTTCCTTTCGATAAGAAATCGAACCTAACCTAAATAGCTTTTACCTAAAAAAGAAAACATAATATTGCTTGCTAATATGCCAAAAAGATCGAACGATTTATAATTTTGTTTTCTGAATAACGATTCGTGGTTTTGATTTCGAATGTATCATAATATTTGTGAGATTTTTTTTTAGTTTTTTCGCTAATGTTAAAAAGATTGAAATTAACGCTAATTGCACTACATTCATATATAATTGCAATTTAATTATTCTTTATATATCCATACATATTTATAAGTGTGTATAATTTACTTTAAGTCAAATGCACTTTTCATTGAGCAAGGATCTTCGGCAGAACCGCAAACAAGGGAGGGTGAAGGGCATGAACGCAAACCCAAGGTTTAATTTAGTTTAAGGAATCTTCAAAATTCATGTGGCTAATTTGATTTTTTTCTAAGAATCATTTGGTTCTCTATTTTCAACTCCTGCTTCTAGCACCCAGCATATCAAATGCCCCAAATCAAATCCTAACTTTAAACTTAACTTTAAATTAAAATATTAAAATCTTAAAAAAAAAAATGCAATTATTTTCTGTTTTTTTTCTGCTTTGAGTATTTTTGCAATACACGAGTATTTTTATCTTCTTGGATTCTTATAGCTCCCTTTCCTTTTCGAAATTCTTATAACTTGTTCTCTTTAAATTCTAGACTTTCTTGAGTAGAATTTGTTTCCGATAATTTTGTGTTTTGTTGTATTTTACATGCGTTTTCCGTATTGCTTGTGATCGGGGATCTTAAAAGTGCCGTGGGGTTCTCGGGTGGGTCGCTGCTATGCTAATGGGGGGAAGGGTGCTGGTCGGCTGGCTAATCTGTGCTGGCTGAAACTCTAACGGTAACGATAACAGCTTAGTATCGAGAAGAAGACGGGAGAGACGAGATTTATCGATAAGTTTTTGGTTTCTTGCTTTGGGCAAAGTTCTTCATTCACACACAACACACACACACACACACACGCACTACACACAACAAAAATATGCACGCTCGCTTAGGTCAACTCAATGGCAACGTAACTCAGCGGAAAAGGATAACCGGTTCGCTAATCAAAGGTCTGAACCACCGTCCGGGCCTGGCGCTCATCTACCGCCAGCCGCACCGCCCGGCAGCCCACCCAAATGCACTGAAGTCGCTGACAATTCCACGCGTTGACACTGGCGGCGCTCCACAATGACCGCCGCGGGCAGCGACTATTCCAGCGCGGGTCATACGTTCATCGCATAATACACCGATCCCTGAGTTGCTCCGCCGGCAGCTCCACCCCCGGCGGCCGCTGCCTGTTGCTGCTGCTGCTGTTGTTGCTGCTGCTGCTGTTGCTGCTGTTGTTGCTGCTGCTGCTGTTGCACAGTCCCAGTGGTGGGGGACACCATGCTGCAATCGGTGTGGGACACAGCAGCCGCGCCCTCGGGCACTCCTCGCTCACTGAAACCGGGCATGCCGGCGGCCGCGGCAGCCGCTGCCCCCTCAGGGCCAAACTGATAGTGCTGGGGCATCAGTCGCGGCTGGCCGGCTGCGGCGGCAGCTGCGGCATGCGGATGCTGGCCGTAGTGGGCGGCATGGCCGCGCCCCGAGACCACATGGAGCTGCATGCCCGGCAGGGCATAGCCGATGGGCACGCGGATCGTCTGCTGGGTCACCTAAAAATCCAAATGTTTGACATTCGCTGTTTTCAGGCTCCAAGGACCGCACTCACCTGCTGGTACTCCAGTATATTCTGGCGCTGTATGTGCGCCACCTTGGGATCCACACTGCTCGTGGTGGCAAACTGCGAGTAAGTCTCCGCATTGTAGGGTATGAGGACCATCGTCTGGTGGTAGTTCCTCAGCGGCGGCGGCGACTCCGGCCGCCGTGTGGGGCTGCGGGCAAAGTGGCTGTAGCTGTGCTGCTTCTGCTCGATGGCCGTGGCCGTCACACTCTGGCAATTCTGGGCGGTGGCATACAACAGCGAATCGTCGGCCCCAGTGCCCGAATGCTGGATCATGGTCTGGCGGAACATGGCGCCGGCGGGCAGGGTCTGGTAGTAGGTCTGTTGTATGGCAGCTGCCGCGGCGGCTGCTGCTGCCCCGTCCACCGGGAAGTGCTGCTGTTCGCCCGACTCGCTGTAGAAGCTCCAAGTGCGCTGCTCGGTCTTCTGCTGGGCGATGGTGTTGGCCTGCAGGGCCACGGCAGCCGCGGCCATTTGCTGCTGGATTTGTTGCTGCTGCTGTTGCTGCTGCTGCTGCTGGTGCTGGGCCACTGGCACATTCTGGGGCGAGGGATTCTGGGACATCTGGCTCTTGGGCTGGTTGGGTATGGCGTAGCCTTTGATAGGCTGGGGCACCGGCTGAAAATCACCGAAAATTAAGCAACTTCTTCTCATTTCAAAGCCTCTTGAAAAACTCACCTGGCTGTTGATGACCGTGGTGGGAATCTGTGCGCTGAGCTGCTCCTGCATCTGGGCCAGAATCTCGTTGGTGGAGCTGAACTTCGGCTTGATGCCCCGCACCGAAGGCCGCTTGTTGAACCCGTAATCATTCTGCTCGTCGTCATCGCTGCTGGCCTGCGAGTGCTCAGCGGCTGTGTAGCGTTTCTTGAGCTGCTCGGTGCGCTTGGCCTCGGCCTGGGCGAAGGCCGCCAGCTCGTCCTGCTGGGCCTCTTGGCCGGGGGTGCCGGCAATCACGTCGGGGGCCACCTTGCGGGCCTCGTCGGCGCCGCCAGCAGCACCGACCCCAGGGCCCAATCCCTGGGCTGACAAAACAGCTGCATGCTGGGCCGCAGCAGCTGCCTGCTGATCGCTGGAGGAGCCCAAAAGCTGGCCCATGTTGAAGTCGGCAGCCGAGGCCGCGGCTGTGTAGTGGGCGGCATGGCCGTGCTGATGGGCGGCTGCGGCAGCGGCCAGGGTGTAGTAGGAGGACAGGTCGTCCTTGTTGCCGGCCACGCAGGCGGTGAGCGGGGCCAGGGTGGAGAGGAATTGGCGCTTGGGCTCGGCCTGGCGCGGCGGGGTGCGATGGATTTGGGTGTGGACCACGGGCACCTGGATGCCCATGCCGAGATCCGGGGCAGCTGGGCAGCGGCATTCCTTCAAAAATAAGAGGAACAAATTTAGAAAGGATGCCTAAAATCTGAATACGACTTTTGCTTACCTGCGGTATGATGACAATGGGGTTCTCCTCGAGCTCGAGGATTTTGTCCTGCTTCTTGTCGCGGTTGAAGATGTCGGCTATTTTCTTATAGGCCGACGAGCCGCTCGATGAACTCGACACGGAGGAGCTTGGCGAGAAGCTCTTCTCGCCGTTCAAGAACTTCTGCGGGTTCTCCTCGCCCGCCGGACTGTCGCGCTGACTCAGCTCCACGCAATCGGGCATAGAACGCTCGCCGTCGTCGATCTCCCCGTCGCCGCGGGCCATCTCCTCGGCCAGATCCTCGTCAATGTCGCAGGTCAGCTGCTTGATGCGCTCCTCCAGCGAAATGTCCGACTTGACGGCCTTTTTCCTGCCACAAAAACACGCATGAAAAATTACTTCACCTTCTGATTTTGCCGACTTACTTGATGAGCGAGCGGCGCAGGATATTCCGCTCCATGCTGCGCCTCAGAGTGTCCGAGTCGCCGCCACAGCTGCCCGGCAAGTGGGTGACCAGGCAGCCGGCCCGCTTGGACTCATCGAAGGCCCGCAGAGCCTCCGAGGTGAGCACCGGGGCCTGGTGGGCCGAGACGCTGGGGAAGAGCTGGCGGACCGCCGAGTTCGGGCGCAGGGCGTTGTTGAAAAGTGTCGAGTGCTTCTTGATGGGGATGAGTTCGTTGATTTGGTTCTCGCTGTCGTCCATGTCGCCGGCCTGGGACTGGCCGTCGCCGTCTGCGGGGTTGGCCTGGTCCTCGGTCACAAAGCGCACCGAACGCTTCGTGGCTCCGCTTTCATCCTCTGAGGTGGTGTTGTTCTGGTCATCGGATTGCTAAAAACCCAAAATATACATTAGGCCAAAGCCTGCAAAAAGGGTTTGAGTGGTTTACTCACCTGGGAAATGGAGTCCTGCTTCCAGAGCTTGCCGCCCTTCAGTATTCCACTGATCTGGGTGGGTGAGGTCTCCTTGGGCGGTATGGGTGGCGGCTTCTGTTCGTCACTGGTCTCTCCATGCGAGGCAGCTGCAGCGGCCGCAGCCGCGGCTGCCACGGCCCCGGCCTTGGCCGGCAGCGCCGGCGGCATCAAATCCCCGGCAGCTCCAGCCACGTCCTCGTGAGCCTCGCGTATGATCCGACGTTCAGTCACTGTGGTCATAGTGGTAATCGTTTCAACAACAAATCGCTTATTCTTTTGCAAACTACTAGTTGGATTGGGGACGGCAACGGCCAGGTGAACTGGAGCCGCGGCTGGTCCCGGACCGGGGCCCGGGCCTGGGCCTGGGGGGACTGGACCCGAATGCGAGCCAGAGTTCGAAGAGGACCTCCTACTGCCCGGTTCCCTTTTAATTTTGCCTGAGGGTTGGTAGGAAATTGCAAGCCCAAGCAAATGACGAGCGTTTTAATTACAAAAGGAATAGAGAGAGAGAACAATAACGGGAGCAGAGTTATCGTTATCGGAATGGACTCTGACTTTGATCGGAGATGCGGTTGATGCATGAATCAATTGAAAATGGAGAAATGCTCTCTTCGGGGCTCGCAGGGTTTATGGGTGCACATGACTAAATGGGTGAAGCTGGTCAACTGCTGCTGGACTGACTGACTGACTGACTGATTGGCAGGGTTGTTGATATCGTAAGTTCATCGAATACCCAAGCCCTCCCCGCCCCATTTGGATGAATCAACAACCCTAGGCCTGTTCAATGAATTCAAATGCGGCGCTTGTTTTGTACACTCAAAAAATGGAAACGCAACTGTACCTGAAGCCGAGGCGGTTTTGTACTGCGACTGCAGCACATATTTGGGTCGCTCCTCGCCGGCAATGATCTCCTTCTGGGTAATGCGACGCTCCGGGGAACTGGTGTGCAACGGCAACAGAGCCACGGCTGGCACTCCAATCGGTGTTAGCTCCTCTTGGCATTGCGGTGAGTTGCATTCTGCGAACGAGATTTCCAAAAAAAAGTCAATTTCAAAAACCAAAAACCGAACAGCCCCAGCCCAGCCCGAAATTCCAGCCCATCACCGGAAGCGCGCTTGAAGGACCCGGAGTGGGCGCGGCCAAGAGTCGCGTCATAGCATTCCGGTTCGTTGGGCGCAACAATTAACGTTGCCGTTTAATAAACTGACTCACCGCTCACCCCAGCCAACCCAGCCAGGCTGGCCTGGTTCGTGCCACGCAGCGGCGTGCCCCATAAAACCAACGCGTCGTTTGCCATCGCCGTTCGATGGCAGTCAATAAAGCATGACCAATATTAATGCAAATATATGCGGAGCAGGCCCGGCCCAAAGCCAAGAAGGGTTTCGAAATGGCCTGTGTGTTTACATGGGTTTCCGTTTTCTCGATGTTGTTGGTCTTTTTGTTTTTTAGGGGTTAAAAGATTTCCCGCCCCAAATGTAACTCAATCGTAAATCAATCAATAACAAACCGATTTCGTTGCCTTGACTTTTCAGTGGCAATGCGGGAATTTCAATTGCATTAAATTACACTCGCAACTAGTTGCCATTTCACGACAATTACCGTCCAATCAGGAGAAACAAGGGTAAGACCCCACCCACCAGACGATTCCTAGAACCGTTGGCTTTTTACGCTATTAAAATTCCGAAGCGAGGCTACTTTGCAGAAGAAGAACTCTTCATAGCTTTATGCAAGGGGTAATTGCTTGAGAAGTGGGGGAGATTTCATGAATTGATAACTCCGGAGTAACCAATGAGCCAGGTAAAAATGACTGGGGCATTATTGAATAGAGGATTGTGGATGATCGTGCAAAAGCTCAAGGGTAAGACCCTCAATCGTGGCATAATACCCGCTGCCTCTAATGTTCTTAAAATTCCAATGATAGGCTAGTTTTTGAATTTACAATCCAGAATAGACCAGGAACAGTCTTTCCCAGCAACAACCAAGGGGTAATTATTTTAAACGTGGGGTACATTTCACTTATTGTGGAGTCGGGGTGGCTTAGGTAGACAAAAGTTAATCAAGAAAGGAGGTGAGACCCTGAATAGAGAAAACAAAACAGACAGATCCGTTTACCAAACGAGGATTCTGGGAGTTGGAGGTAAAGCCCAAAGGTAAGACCCCCAATCGTGGCCCAAAAGCCGGTGTCTTGAATTCTAAAAAGGTTAGTTTTTAAATTTACAATCCAGAAGAGACCAGGAACAGTCTTTCCTAGCAATAATAAAGGGATAATTATTTTTTTAATGTGGGGTACATTTTACTAATTGAGGGTCGGGGTGGCCCAAGAACCAGAAGATGAGGTGAGACCCTCAATCAGGAGAACAAAACGTACAAATTTCCTTCGATGTTTTAAGGATTCCAAGTGGCCAAATCCCAAGGGTACAATCCGCAATCGAAAGATCAAAACAACCTATTGTGTTGATTTGTAATTAAATCTCAACTATAAAGCAGAATTTGGGTAACATTGCCTCTGAAGGAAGTAAGGTTCTCGGCTGTACATAAGATTCTTTTTTCCTTTGGAACGGAAAGTCTCCTGGAATATTTTGTTATTTCGAACTGCGGGTTTAATTGACACAGCGATTTAGATTGAAAGCAGCTGCGGATTAGACGTGAAACTGATTTGGGTATTCAGGGTAAATACCAATTTTTTATCGCCCCACCAAAATGACTTCATTTCGATCGTTGACTTTAAACGAATTTGGCCGGGGAAATTACAAATCCCCTGTCGCCGTTATGGAGGGCAATCAGGAAGCGAAATTTGCGACCAATGCAAACTAATGGGGCCGCGGGTGGCTGACAAGCAGACGACATCCAATTTTCCGCATAAATTTGGCCGCCGCTCCGGCTCCCCTCCTCAGGCCAAGGGAGCGGTCGGCCTGGCAAACATTTGCATTAATTCATAATTAGATTACACCAAGGCAAACAAGCCAGACTGACAGCGGGCCAGGGGCCGGGTGGGCCACAAGTCCCTACGCGATTTGACTTTTGTTGGGCGCCTGGAGGGCGCATCTCTGTGGGCAACATGAGCCGGCCGGCCCACCTGACGTCTGCTGTCTGGGCCAGGCCGGTTGTATCTGACGTCTGCTTGGGGCATTCGCTAATTGCATTGAAACTAGGCCCCTCTTTTGCCACTGCAGTGGCAACAGGCAAACAACAGGATCGCCCTGCCGCCCGCCCACGTCCCGCCACTTACCCGCTTCCTGTAGCTGCTTGGCAGCGCATTCAGCGCACTCGGCGCACTCCGTGCAAACGCCCTGGAGGTCCTCGTCAAGCTGCTGTTGGGCTGACCCTCCACCGCCGTGATGCTGCTGCTGCTGCTGTGGATGCTGTTGCTGCTGCTGTTGTTGCTGCTGCTGCTGTTGCTGTTGTTGTTGCTGCTGCTGCTGCGCACTGCCCACGGGCGGCGGTGGTGGCGGAATTTGGCTGTTATTGCGCGCCGCCAACATCGCCGCCCGCTGCTGCTGGAGCCGCTGTATCACCTGCAACTGCTGCAAATGCTGGGCCCCGAAGATGTGGCCACTCAATGCGCCGCCCAGCGTGTTCTTCAGACTGCTGTCCTTGTAGCCATCTGGCGGGCTGAGGGCCGCGTCGTCCACAAAGTCAATGGGCGGCTGATATTTGGGGCTCTGCAAGCAAACCAAATGAAAAGAAATGTCAGAAATTACTTCATCCTCCACTCGGCTCTCCATCATAATTAGCCCAATAGAAAGCCTGACCTGAGAGGCTTTCAACAGACCCCATAAATAATCCAACTCGAGTGGAGCTTAAAAAGGATCCAAGCGGCAGAAAAGACTTTCTAGGTTTGGGTTCAAAATCTGAGAGGCCGGAACGGCAGCGAGAAGGCGGTTCAGTAGAATCCACAAGTTCAAATTTACCGCTTGTAGTTAAATGAATTCCCAGGCAAGCGGAGCTCCCAAGAAAGGGAATAAATCTATCGATAATACGTGGGATCCATTGGGACCCAAGAATCGAGGCTGCACCAGAAAGGAAAGTGGTTCTGTGGTGAGTGGAAAGACCTCCATTCATTTACCTTCACCTTTGACCAAAACCAGAGAGGAACTATAAATCCCAAAGAGGGGAATTTGGATTCTCTACACAGATTTCCCCAGAAATCTATCGATAAGCCATTGCCTTATTGCGACCCAAGAATCGGCTTCAGCAGAAAGAGAAGTGGTTCAGTTTTTGGTTCTCTCCGACAGCTCTGAGATCTCCTTTCATTTGCCTTTACCTTTGACCAAAATCAGAAAGAAACTATAAATTCCAAATAATACGATTTGGATTCCTACAAAAATTCCCCCAGAAACCTATCAATAATCCATTGGCCCATTGGGACCCAAGAATCTGCTGCGCCAGAAAGGAAAGTGGTTTGGTTTTGGGTTCACCCTGGCAGTTTGGATATCCTCCTTTCATTTACTTTAAAAACACCCAAACCAGAGAAAATCTATAAGTCCCAAATAAGACGATTTGGATTCCCCAGAGAGCCCGTTGATAATCTGGCCGATTAGAGGCTTTCTAAAATCCTCCCGGGGACACTTTTGTCGGCTAACCTTAATTAATTTTCCTGTAACTTTTGAACTGGGATGAGGCGAGACTTAGTTTTTATTTTTGTTGTTTTCTTTTTAAAGTTTGAGCTTAAGTTTTGCGATGGGTGATTTTGCCCAGTCCTGTAATTGAGAGAACTGCAATTATAACTTCCCCTGCGGCTCCATCACTTTCTATATTTTCTTTCTTTTACGTTTTGCTTTTGGAAAAAAAATGAAACAAAAATTTCTTGCCAACTTCTCGCAACAAAAAGTCTTTCCATATTCAAAGCGCCAAGGGGAAGGCAAGCGCGGGGCAAGTCGGGTTGATTTTATGGGATGAAGATGAAACTACCTACGAATCTTACGAGGCGCCTTTAACAACTGAACAATTGCACTATACAATTGCTGGTTTATCTGCCCACCGCCCGGCGTCCCTTCAGGCGTCGATGGCGAGAGTTTCTCGTGTTTTCTTTGGCCAGACAAACTTGGCCCGCGCACCAAAAAGGCACGGCAAATAAAAGGAAATTATATATAACGAAAGTTTTCCATAAAAATACCAGTAGCTGGATATTCCGAGGGGGGCCGGGGCGCTGCTGGTTATGCAACCAAAGGACAAGGAAACCCAAGCCCAGGGATGCCAGGCCGGCTCGCTCGGCCTGCCCGGGCTTTATAAACTTGTTACATACACTAAATGCATATTAAACTCTTGAGGACGACCCACGACCGACGCCCTCGCCCACACACACGCGGCCAAGTCAAGTGCTCCAGATTAGGACGCCCCTCAGCCGCCGCCACAGACAAGAGAGCAGGCAAACGAGGCTGGGCTGACTGGCTGGCTGGCAGGGTTCTTGGCAACAAGGATGACCCACTCGAAAGGGCCGCTTATGTGGCAGAAAATTGAAATTTAAACGCATCTCAAGAGTAGGGGCCAAGGATCGATCGATGCCCGCTCCGCTCACCCTGTCCTGGGCGGTCGTCTCTGTCTAAGTTATGATGAATGGCACAGTTGACCGACCAGCAGCAGGCTGCTAACAACTTCCCTGATATGGTCCTTAACACATAAAACGCGTACATCACAATAAACTGCAGAAGGGTAAATCTAAATGAACGGCACCGGCACAGACAGCGGCCGGGCCGAAGGGGCAGGATGCGGAGAGCACACAACAATGGCTGACATGCCAGGGGACTGCATTCCACTGCCACCGGCATACTGGCATTCTTTGTTGCTCTTCGAGAACTTGAGACTCAATCAGGGGAGCTAAGCGTTCGAATTTCTGGGCAGATGATAAAGTGTCCCATTATTCAGATAACACACCGAGTCAAGAAGATATCGAGTGGCCCATCGGGGTGATGAAATTTGAAGAACAAGAAACACAAAACAATTCTTTAACTCCAGTGAAAAAGATCTCAAAGTTCCTTGACGAAAGCTAAAGAGATTTGAAAATCTCACTTATGGTGACTTGGGCAGATCTTTAAGCTCAACTCTGATCCGAAGCCATCTGACGATCTACTCAAAAAAAGACAAGAGATGTAATCCACCAGAAAATCCATTCTATTCTCAGCTGTTGAGATCTTTCAAAAAGATCTTAAAGTTTCTTGGTGACTTGGGCAGATCTCCAAACTCAATTCTCATTTCTCAGGAAAAGACAAGAGATGGACTCCATCAGGAAATCTATTCAATGCTTAGCTGTTGAGATCTTTCAAAAAGTTTTCAAAGTTCCTTATACAAATTTTTGACTCATGGTGACTTGGGCAGATCTTCAAACTCAACTCTGATTCGTAATCGTCTGGCGACTTTCTCAGAAAAAGATTAGAGATGGAATCCATTCTATTCTCAAGTGTTGAGATCATTCAAAAGATCTCAAAGTTTTCATACAAAATTCCACTCCTGGTGACTTGGGCAGATCTTCAAACTCAACTCTGATCCGAATCCATCTGACGACCTCCTCAGAAAAAGCTAAGAGATGAAATCCACCTGGAAATCCATTCTATTCTCAGCTGTTAAGATCTTTCAAAAAGATCTTAAAGTTTCTTATACAAAATTCCACTCCTGGTGACTTGGGCAGTTCTTCAAACTCAACTCCCGTTCGAAATCGTCTGACGACCTCCTCATAAAAAGACAACTGCCCATTCGAGAGACTTTTGTGGGGTTTCGCAATGTTTTTTTCGTCCATTTGGGGGGAAAAGAAGTCTCTGGTATTTCCACCCACGACGGACGACGGAAGAGAACAAATGACAGCGATAACTGCCACATTGCCACCGAGTTTCGAATTACAATGCGACAATAAAT
>JBAMCP010001326.1:0-24113 GCA_037075105.1 Lissocephala sabroskyi | reverse complement strand
GCCCTGGGGACCGCAAAATTTGCAAAAATTTCAAATGCTTATATCTCGAAAGCCAAGCAAACGAGCTCAAAGGTCAAATATGTTTCGGAAGGGTCATAAGGTTAGCTACAGTCCCCAATTATTAGAATTCGCCTAAGTGCAGCCATTTTGCGGGAATCGATTATTGGCCATTACGGACGAAGGACATGAGCTAGGACCGCGCAAAGGACCTCATATGAAGAATAACGCTAAGCAGAACCCATAGAAACCATCCGTTTCAAAATTGGTTGAGCGGTTCTCGAGATATTTCGATTTGAAAAAAATGCCAATTCCGACCCCCAAAGTTTGCAAAAATTTCAAATGCCAATTTCTCGAGAACCGCTAGACCGATTTTGGAACGGATGGTCTCTATGGATGCTGTGTACCGTTATTCTTCATATGAGGTCCTTTGCGCATGCGAATCTCATGTCCTTCGTCCGTAATGGCCAATAATCGATTCCCACGGTTTGGCTATAGTTAGGCGAATTCTGATAATTGGGCATTGTAGATGACCTTTTGACCTTTCCAAAACATATTTGAACTTTGACCTCTCTTGTTTAGTTTCTGAGATATGATGAGTTAAAGTGCTGATTTTTGATCGTCCATATCTCGGTGACCGCTTGACCTTTTCAAAAAGTAATGATGCACAATTAAAGCTTACTATCTGACCTTTCTAAAACATGTACAGGACCTTTGACCTACGGTGCTTAGTTACTGAGATATGAAGGGTTAAAGATGGCGACCTTTGGTTGCTCATATCTCGGTGACCGCTTGACCGATTCAAAAAGAAATGATGCACAATTAAAGCTTGCTATCTGACCTTTCTAAAAGATGTATAGGACCTTTGACCTATCACGATTGGTTATAGAGTTATGATCGTTTTAAAATTGCGACCTTTTGCTGCTTATATCTCAGAAACTAAACAAGAGAGGTCAAAGGTCAAACATGTTTTGGAAAGGTCTCGAGGTTAACTACAATCCGCAAATATATGAATTCGCCTACCTGCAGCCATAAGGCAGAAATCGACTATTGGCGATTACGGCCGAAGGACATGAGATACCGCCTCGCAAAGGACCTCATATGAAGAATAACGCTGAGCAGAAGCTATAGAGACAATCTGTTTCAAAATCGGACGAGCCGTTCTCGAGAAATTTCCATTTAAAAAAAATGCCAAAACCGACCCCCCAAAATGGCAAAAATTTCAAATGCAAATATCTCGAAAACCAAGCAAGCGAGGTCAAAGGTCAAATATGTTTTGAAAAGGTCACGAGGTTAACTACAGTTATCAACTATAATAATTCGCCTAGCTACAGCCATTTTATGGGAATCGATGATTGGCGATTACGGCCAAAGGACATAAGCTAGGCATCCGCAAAGGACCTCATATGAAAAATAACGGCGAGCAGAAGCTATAGAGACCATCCGTTTCAAAATCGGTCAAGCGGTTCTCGAGATATGTCCATTTGAAAAAAAGCCAAAACGGAGCCCCAAAATTTGACAACCAAACATTTGTTGCATACTTTTAAGCGGCCCGCAATTAATTTAAAGAGGAAGTTCCTTCAACTGTTTAGCAGCTCTATTGAAGGAGTTCTTTTCTCTAGGATTTCGTGTGAGAAACCAATCTCTCCTGAGACGTCGCTTTTCCGAAAGAAGCGCTGCAATTTCTGGAAACGGGAAATTTTGTGCTCAAATTTTCCAGCGCTTTTTTTCCCGCCAATTTTTCCAGGCAAACAGAACACAAGGGCAATTGCATATTTAATTTATTTTATTCGGTAAAAACCGTTCCGTATTATTGAGCTTAACCTTATCAAGAGTAACACGTTTTGTTGGGATCAATAGATTCCCCAAGACTAAATTTATATTTAACTTATGATATGTACAATATGTGTTCAGGGAAGGATGTTCAGGGGATACTACAATTATTTTCCTAGGTAGGCAGGCCGCTTGGTCGCTTGGGATATAGGATAATTTCCAGGAGGCAGCTCGCTGGGATGAGTTCTTCCCAGGCGTCGAAGGGGCTTAGGATCGGCGAGTTGATTCGCCAATGAGTTGGGGTGGTCGGCATATCGGTTGCTGTGATGGTTCATTTGGTCCTTAGAAGGATGCAAAGCGAAGGCAAATCATTCTCAAATAGCTTGCGAGTTCTTCCGTGGACATGCCAAGGACCAGCGACCTTTATAATCTGAAAAGAAAACAACTAAATTTTCAATAAATTTTAACATGGAAACCAGAAAAATTCGAAAGGTCTCCTAAGGAATTTAAATGACAAGGACACTAGAGGACTTACCATCCTGTTGGCTTGCTAGGAACTCTATTAAATTAAAAGCCTTTTGCTACATCTTTCCTCTTCTTGTCTAAGTAGCAAAACAGCCAGGCTAGTGATAATTTGGCCAGGAATTCAGGCGATCCAAGAAATCTGTACGGCATTCCTGGCTTATCAATGGTTCCTGGTAATTGGCCAAATGGTCTATGAGATTTGGTTGGGTCGTTTGGGGGATTGTATTTTTCGTTATGAGTCTGAATTTGGAGTGGGCCAACAAGCCTTTACAATAAATCACTTGAGGCCGAACATTCGGTATACGATGTGAAATCAATGTAAGGCACTTCAGTCTATCAAGTGTCCAAAGCATGAAAATTGACGTACATTTTGATATATGAGACTGCCGCCCCCGATGTCGGCCACCGATGCCTGGTGATCGATGTGGCGATGGTGTAACCGTTGGCCGGATTGGAGACCGAGCCCGAGAACTGTCCTCAATCGCAGGGAGATAGTCGAGGTGAGTCTGTTTGTGTTTTTCGACTTCTTCTTGGATTGTTTTCTGCTTGTGGACGGGACGGACGACACTCAAGTAAAGTGCATTTTGTGTTTTCCAAGTGGCAACCGTCGTCGACATCACCGAAAGCAAACAAACCCGATAGACTCACTCAAATGGTCGCGACAACAACACCACCAATGAATCGAATGCACTCGAAGTCGTGTTAAATTATTTAGAACTGTTTGCTGCGCTTAGCTCGGTCCGATAATAAGCAACGCAAATGCGCTCCGCACTCCACAAGGTTTAAGGCACTTCAACTTATTGCCTGCCAGCGATAAGCACCAAAGGAGCTGCAGAAATGAACCCACAAATTGGAGACCAAAAAGGAAAAGGAAGCAGAAAGTCTCACCCTTTTGGAGCTGCCGTTAGCTTAGATTCGATAAACGTAGCGGCCTATCGGAGAGACTGTACTGGCGGTTAAGCTTACCTCTTAATAAGAGTCCTCTGGCTGATCCTTTCCTGCTGCGTGAGCTAATCTGGGCCGCTTTCGCCGATCGGACCCGGAACGTAAACAAAGCTAGAAAAAGACAACTGCTTGGTTTTGGAGGAGGGAACTTTGCATTGGCTCTTCTTTCTCTTTCTCTAGCTTCTTTGGAATCACAGAGACGGTGGCAGAGGGAGAGAGAGAGAACAGGGGATGGTGCGGTGGGGGGGCAATGCCGATAACAACCTGAGATTGTGTCGATTGCCAGCGAGACTCGCCGAGCATGAAAACACCGCTACCGGTTGTGCTGATAAGAAGCCTCGACTCGATTCCCATTGTCAGATGGCGTTGTGACCGCCAGACGGTCGGTTGGCCTGTCGGTCGTTGATGACGACAATGATAAGTCGCAGCGCAAGGGGCTTTCGGGTAATCGTCAATCGAACATGAACAAATTTTAATATGCACAGATGGGTTACCCACAATCCAGACACCCAGTCACTTCCAGTCACTCGACTAGGCCTACCCCAGCCCGGTAGGTGGGGGCGGTTATCATCGACACCTCGGCTCCTATCACAAAATTCGATATCGAAACGAGTTGAGCAAACAATCAACGGACGGCAGGCGGGTCGTCCGACGGAATCGGGTTTGGGTTCAGGTTCGGGAGTTTTATGGTCCAACTCCCGAACTCAATACACAAACGCGCGCCACATAATCGCCATAATACTAATAATACAGTTGGGCATTATGATTTTATGATTCTCCCTTAACGGCAGCAGCGGGAGCTCTGTTGAGGAGATAATGGAGGGCAATTGGTGGGGCTGATTGTGCTGATCCAGACCGATGATGATTAGTAACCAAATTCCAGTTGACAGCTCAGTTGTTTGACAAGCTAAGAGCCCAGAAAACAGTGGGCCAAATCAGGAACTTTAAGAGACAAACTACAGACTAGAAACCTGAAGTAAGTAAGGGAAGAGAATTCTTTGATTCCTTATATAAAAAAAGAAAGAATCAGTCTATGAATTTGTATATAATATTTGCCTTGCTCTTTGGTTTTCGCTCCACTGTGCTGTGGGGAGGAAAAAACAAACATAAGCAAAAAATCCCGATTGGAAGTCAGCGTTCAACGTATCGAACTCAATCTATATAAGTACACAAAACCCACACACACTGGGGCCTTCAGGCAAATGCAGGTATATGCATATAGTGTCCGATATCTGTACACACACACAGGCAAGTTATCTGCCCCGTTGATGTTTGTTTAGCTCCGTTTCTGTTCAGCCCCTCGCCCCCTTCGTACCCTCCTCTCTCTTTCTCTGGGTTGCGTTGGGTCTCTGGGGTTTGTGGAGGTTTTAGGTTTTAATTCCCATTTGACTTTAATAAGCGATCGTCGGTAAGCCCGAGTCGGTCGGTTCGGGTTCCGTGACAAAAACTCTAAAGTTCCTGCACATTTTCGCCAACCTTATCGATCGACACTGTCCCCCAGGCAGAGCGAGCAGGCCGGCCATAGAGCGGCCCTCGGTGGCCAAGTGCCAGGCGCATGCGTATCTCGATTTGCTGTCTGTTCTTTGGCCGTCCAATCTGAGACGGGCCCGGCGTGTTTCTAGCCTAGTTAGTTGCCCATTAGGGTTGTCAACGTATGCGTAAGCGTGGCGCTGGGCATTTTTATGGCATATCTGGGGAGTGGAGCGTCAGTCAAAAGCTCCTCCACAATCCGCGTAGAACGAGCGAGCGGCAGGAACCGAAGGCGTCTTTTATTTTTTGTTTGAGTGGAAATGAAGTGCCATAAACGGAAGGAGAATTGTCGGCCATAAATCAAATATTCGGAGAATATTGAAGAATCAAAGTCAAAACGTCGCGTTCCGTCCGTCCATCAATTTCAATCGTTGCCGCCGCCGCTGTACACAAATTATAAAGCGATCGTCCGTCGGGGGCATTAAAAATCGATCGGCGATCGATCGACTTTGACACAAAATCAATATACTTGTAGTTTAATTATATACAAATCGAATTGCCCAAAGCCTTAAAAATATAATTGTCTCCCCCACCGACAAAAAAAATATATAGAAAATTTGTGTAAAGTGAAATTAAAGAAATTTTCGCGGGTCGAAACTTTGCCGTCGGTGGTGGTAAATTTTAATTATGAGCAATTACAATCCAAATTGTGGTTACTTTGAGGATTGCAGTTATTACACAAATAATGTCTACCAACAGGATTATTGCATGCAGCAGGATTACGAATACAAACACGTCTACGAGTGAGTACAATTTTCTCCCCCCAAACTCACCGACAAAACAACAAACGAGGTCGTCTCGATGGACGGACCGTCGGCCGTCGCACGGTTGACAGACCTCAGCTAAATGGGATTGGGTTGGGCTGCTTTGAATGCCTGTGATTAGTAATTTGCGCCGTCAGCAGCCATCAACGATCCGGAGGAGTGATGGTGGCCAGGAGAAGTGGGCCGACGGGCAGGATAATGGCGGAACTGTTCGGCTGATTAAGTGGAAGTGATTTGAGATTTTTAATTATTCTGTTGAGTTCGGAAAACTCGGATTTCGAGCTTTTTAACTGCTCCACGAATTGCAGAAACCAGCAAACAAGTCCGGGAATTCTGGGCTTCGTCGAGAGCCAACGACTGAGGCCACAGCTAATTTCTGTGCTTTCTTTTGCTCTCGTAAGTCCAATCCCCCTGATCTGTATTAGGTCACTTACAAGTTAATTTCACTGAATATCTTACCGTTTAGTTTAACATCCTTCTGTCGGTTTGATTCTTCGAAAAGAAGTCAACTTTTACCACGACTTCCTTGGCTTCTCTGTGTTCCGTGTTTTTGGTGGTTCCTGAAAGATTTGAAGATTAGTTGTGGCCTTTTAAGAATTTTAAGAAATTAGCTGCCGTATTCTTGTTCCCCTTACTATCAATTTGATTACTCTTCGATTGTAGAGTCGATGAAGCAGCTTCCAAGGAAAGTTGCTTGTCAGTTCCCCAAAACCCTAAACAGAGCTGATGGGAATGCCTCCTTTGGCTGCTGCTCTCTGATTGCTTTGCCGATTCGAATTCTTCTCTTTTTGCCTCTCCACTCTCTCCATTCCCCTAACAATTAAACCCTTTCTTGCCTTAACTTTTATTTGCAAAGCAAACAGCTCCCAAGCAGAGCCAAAACGCAGCTCCCCTTGCTAAAATTCCACTCACTCGGTCTCATTCACTTGTTGTCGGGTAGTGTGCGTGTGTGTCAGAATATTTTCCAGGAAACGATGAGGCAATTACAAACAATTTGATTTCAAATCAGCAAAGAAAACAACCCACCAAAAGACAAGACCACGCAGAAGGAGGAAAAAGTCTAAGGAACGGAAATCCAAAGACCCGACAAGTTCAAAAGGAGCCCTAAGTCAAATCCATTGGACGGCGGTGGCGATCCGATCCGCATTATCATTTAATGGCATAACATAATGAAATTTGTGTTTTGGCCAACCGAACCGACCCTCCGCCGCAGGATTGGCCAAGGATAAGCCCCTGATTTTCGCACCGTACGCCGGCCTAAGCCAATGTTACGGCATTGTGACGACGGGGCGATCGGTCGATCGGTCTTCGGTGCTGATAAGCCCAAAGCGAAAGGTGAGACGCGTCAGTCATTCAGGTTCCGCAGGACAATGGGAATTATACTCACTTTGTCACCTTTTCCATCCCGACCGGGGAAAACACACAACCGAGTGTGCCCGCGTGTGTGCGCGTGTGTGTGGGTGAAATGGTTTGGAAAATCGTCGAGTCCGACGACGACGACGAACGACAGAAAGTTTCACAAATTCTACTTTAATTGGGTTTGCCCATAATCGTTGCATCGAACCCTCGGCTAATCTCGGATAATTCTGTTTGCCAAATAAAAGCAATTTCCTTTCACTGTTTGCCCCAAACCGGAGGATGTGTTTCCATTGATATGTTTGCGTTTTCCCTTTTCTATGTTTTTGTTTTGAAATTTTTGCTTTCGGGATTTTCCTGCCGCCTGCGCGCAGGTTGCCAAAAATTCATCCTGCTGCCTGGAAATTCCCCTCACATGTGGCGGGGAAAATATTTTGGCAGGTCAAATCAAATCTCTGTCAGCCAGAGAAAGACGCGGAATTACCCGAGGGCGGGTGGAGGAAACCTGAGCAAATCCTTCACAATCGAGGGCGTAAAATGCAGCGCACTAAATCAGGATATAAAGGGCTTGGATTGGAGTTTACCAGGACTCCAAATTGGGGATCTAATTTGCGGGGTTTTGAGTGAAAGATCTGGAAATTAAGGGAAAGGGAAGAAGGCTCAAATAAGTAAAGAGATCTGTGTTAGAATCTAGGGAACCTGAAAGAAACCCACAAACGCTTCCTGATAATAAACAAAAAGCCATCCCATCAGCGACACCAGCAGGTTAACTCACTCAAGTTGAACGCACTCCAAAAATAAAGAAACAGAAAGAAGAGGAAAATCCGTAAGCCCCGCGGCTGGAACGGCTTTCTGGGAATGTCGTTCTGGGAATTCGTGCACATGTTTGGCGACGGGCTGGGGCGGCCAAACTTGGATGAGCCAGGAAGTAAACAGGCACGAATAACAAGCCCAAAGGAGATTTCGGATGAATGGTTATTCCCAAAAATACCACCGACTTTACTACACTCTACAAAAATCATATAGGGATTTTATAAAACCAAAAAATCTCTCTAAAAAATTACCGACTCTTTGTCAAAGATTTTCTGATTTTTGTTTGGTGTTACCAAAGGCTTGAAAAATTCCCTATGCCCGGTATCCTTGCATGTCTGACTGCCTTTAATTCCGGCGACGAACTCAATTCTTTTTTTTTTGCACCCCTTAATTTGTATTTTTTCGATTTATTTTTCCTGGTTTTTTTTTTTTAATATTTGCAAATTTTTACGTTAAGTTGACTGGTATTTTTATTTTGGCAACCAGTGTCAATAGCCAGGGGACGAGTGTTTGGCAGGCAGCCTTTAAGTCGCCGTCCTGTCTCTTGGAAGCCTGACAAAAGAGACAAGGGAATTTGAAGACCGTCGACTACAAAACACTCTTTTTTTAACGAAAGAAGAAAAAGATTTGCCTAGTGGGAAATTAAGACTTTGATTTTCACTCCGAAAAGTAAACTTCTCAACCCTTCCAAGCCACTCGTTTTCCAAAGCAAACTTAAACGATTTTAGCTACTTAATTATATTTTTTTAAATGGTTTGGAGATTCACCCACAAAAAGAGAATTGAATTCTGTGGATTATCAGGCTCCAAAAAAGTAGTAAAACTTTTCTGGGGTTTCGTTTTTTTTGGGCTGTTAAAACGGCCACTTTGCTGTCTGTAGATTGTCTGTCTTGCCATGTCAAGGGGAAATTGTCAAGCTTCGGGCCATTCAACGCCAACTAGAACAACACTCACCCCCCTCCCCCCCCCCCACCACACACCAACACACACACCCATCTTCTCTCTGGCTTTGAATCCATCAAAAAAGGACTGTCAAAGTTGTCGGAGTTTTTGTTTTGCTGGCGTGGCCGTTTTTGGCCAAATCAAAAATTGATATTTTCATATTTTGTTATATTCCTCCCCCCACCCCCACCGCGATTTCCCACCTTTGTTGGCCATAAATGTAGTACAAATTGTTGTTTTTGCCGCTTTCAAGTTGCTGCCAGGTGACGCGTGACTTTGTGACATTTAATGCCATTTTGTCAGCTTTTGTCGCATGCGCTCTGCGAATGCGAAAATAACACAATATAATATCCTTCCCCCACCCCTTTGGGTTTATGAAAATATAATGAAGCATGTGATTCTTTGAAGTGTCGCCTCCCCCGGCGAACAGAAAAGTCGAACGAGCCATCACTCGAGGAAATTGACATGCAAGGACAAACGGCCAGGAAAGGGGAGCAGGCGGGGCGGGGCAGGCAGATGGCCCAGGACTCGCTCCCTAATGGGTCATAAGCCCCAGACAACAAAAACAAAAGCAAACAATTAAAAACCCCGAAACCAACTCAAACCTCCTGGACAAGGTGTTTTGGGAAACTGCCGACGACCCACACACACACACACGCACAATCGGTTCATTCATAAGTCGAGAGGAAACAAAGGGCAAGGAAATTGCAATTGAAATTGTTTGGTATATGAAATAAATTGCCGTGCGTTTTTATTGTCCGAAAGCGTCAAGCTGTGCGGCAGGAAGACGGAAGTGCGTTTAGAGGAAGTCCTGGCCAACTGGCCAACTGACCAGCCGACCGATCGCCCGCACAGTGGGACACATTGGCAATTGTGAAATCCATTTGTCAAGCCGGCGGCAGGACACCTCACATGCCAAATACTCGACGAGAATGCCGCTCCTTTTCTTATTTCATTTCTCCGTCTATAAGTCAATGAGTTTGTGTGTCTTTTGTCGAATTCTTGTTGTCGCATCGTAGAAACTCAGACGGATCTTTGCCGTCGTTTGGATTGGAGTGCTGGGCTTCCGGTCGACGCATCCTTTGGCCGGAGAAACGGGTCTGTCTGGAGTAGGAAGTAATTTTTCGGCATTTCGTCTTAAGCTCTTTCGATTTGAGAAATGCATTTTCAGGCCGTCGGCTTGGCACCTTCGAAATTATGTTAATTTTAATCCCTCATTGCCGACGTTCAAATCTTATGAAAAATTATTGGATTGCTTATTGCTGTCATTGCCATCGCCAACGAGTCGTAATTCCCTCACTAAGTCGCCTTTCATTTCCATAAAATGGAAAGTGGGTTTTTATTTTTATAACCGCAAAAAAAAAACCTCCCGATATCCCGACTCCGAATGGAGCCATTAACAAGCTGACTTGGGATATGTGAGAGGACTAAAATGATCTCTGTTTGTCGATCACAACCTCTTGAATATCTGTTTAGATTCCTTGAACTTTGTAGAGACCAAAGACGGAAACTAAAAGCCAGCGTATTTGCCTACTTAAAATCCTTTTACTGACCAAGCCAAGTGAGTTTGTAGGCGGGATTCTTGCAGTTAGGAGAGCTAGTTAATTAATAAGAACCGGGCAGAGATTCGTTTGATTATCTTATTCTGCAAGGACTTATTTACGCCATTAAAAGAGCAGAGATACTCTGTCTTTCGTAGCTGGCTTCAGCCTCGCTTTTTTCTTCTTGGAATACAAGAAAGCAAAAACCCAAAGATTGCTACAAGATTCAAAATCTCTAAGCAGCTTTTTGGGAACCGGACTTTAAGAAAAGCAGCGCTCAATTTCCCAACTCATCTTTGCCAATTTTTCCTCAACTCCTTGCCGCTCATTTGTAAGGTTCTAGTTCTCTGAATATTTCAAAAGTCCAGTTCCTAAATGATCCCCAAAAACATCTTCTCTCTCTTCAATTGAAGGCCTCCATTTGTTCTCAATTGATTTGCCAAGCAGATGTCCTTTTGCCAGGCAATTCTAAGGTTGTAGTCCCTCTCGAATCGCCTGGCTGACGCAATGTCCATCTGTATTTACCCAAAAAGTCATTGATGGGATTAAGGACACAAATACTTTTGTGCGATTTCAAGTAGAACAGCAGCCACGCCTTCAAAAAAAAAGAACCAAGCTACCCTCACCGCCCCGCTCGTTGCTCACGTGAAATTGGCAAAGTACAAACAGCAATGAGAATTCCATTGAATCGAACCCGCAAACACCGGAAAACTGGCCAATTTCCCGCCGACAGACAACACAAATCACGCCGACAACTGGCCGGCAAACAAGATCACCAAGATCAATCAAAAAGAGAAGCCCCCCAACCCCGGGGACAAGCACTTCCTCTGTCCATTCGATGCTCCTTAGGACGGGGCAGCGGCAGAGACGGTGAGTCGAGTCGCTTGGGCAAATCACTTCCGTGCAACGAATTTTTGGTAAATTGTCATGGCCGTCAATTGACAACACGAGCGCGAGGAGAACGAATGCGGAAGGGAGCATCAGAAGGGATCGCCAGCCAGACAGACAGACAGACAATAGAAAAAAAGAGAAACCGGAAGGTAAAATTAAAATGGATGACAATGGATGAGCGGTGCCCGGTGACATTATAAACGAGCATTGAATGGAATCCTCGAGTCGTTGTCTGAGTGTGCCTGCATGTGTGTGTGTGTGTGAAAAGGTGTGCGGGGCAATAGTCATGGCGGCCGAGTGCCTGTCGCCGATTCCCCTAACGCCCCTCGTGCCCGCAATTACAACACGCAGGACTCGCATTCGTCTCTCTTCCCCTACGTGCGTGTGTGTGTGTGTGTGGCTGGTGTGATTTTTTACGCTCAATGCAGCAGCCGCATGTTTTCCTACCAACGAACCATTTAATTGGGGTTGTTAGCCGCCCGCCCCTAAATTGCCTACGTGGTGTCCTTGCCGCCGCCAGTTCCTCAGTGTCCTCTGCACGGTTCCGCATTTCAAAATCTGACATTACACATATTTTATTGTATTTGTATAGAGAGGGAATTTTCGAAAAGCTGAGTGCCCCGCCAGCCGCCGCCGCCGCCGGCGTCGATTTATTGTTGCTTGTTAATTGTCCTGTGCATCTTTCGGTCGCGTCCTTTTGGTCCATTTGGCCATCGTCGCGTTGGTCGGGTTGCCAGGAGTGTCACACTTCTCGTTGTGGACGCGGCGGGTGCGGCCCATGGCCAGCTGCTCGTCAAGTATCCTCCCTGCCCTCGGCGCTCCTGTCGAGCCTGCCTTTCCGGCTCTTTATAGCTCGATGAGGTTTATAGCCCTACCCAGGATATTTTGATCGAAAGTAGATCGAAATCGAACTCAATGGTGGCCATCTGGGGGACGCTGGTTGTCGCAGCAACAAAATGAAAAGAATCCCTGGGATTTTTCTATTCATGCTGATCCGCAGCTTTTACGCCATTGAAAATTGGGAATTTTAAGGATCCACCTGGAGAATGGCAGAGCCAAAAGTCTATAGAGTTTAGAAACAGAGGAACCCCTCGAATTTGAATCGTGAAATTGAGGGACTTCAGGAATGAAGATGCGATTCGTTAGAGGCCAGGAAAGGGAAAAGCAGAGACTGAAAAAAAAGGAAATTTCTGAGCCCTAAAAATCCACAGATTCCGAGTACCAGGATCTCCCGTAATGGCTGATGTTCTGTTGGAAAATTATTTTCCTTTGCCTTAGTAAAATTCTTTAAAAGAATTACGAAAAGTTTGCCCCGCAAAAGCCGTCGCCAATTTTTGTAACCTCGCTGAACTTCCTCGTTGCCCCAGAAGGACTTTCAAAGCGCGGCGAGTTTCAAGTGTAGGACAAAAAAAAAAGAGAAACAAATAAACAAATAGATAAATAAACAAATACCAGAAAATCCGCCATAAAACCAACGAGGAAACAACACAAAAAAAAGCAAACCAGAATTCAATTTGAATTTTTTTTGGTGAGATAATTTGAATGGCGATTTGGCGGCAGGACGAGCGGCCGGCCAGACAAAGGCGGCCTTGTTGTTGGCCCTGTTTTTTTGTGTTAGTGTTGCTGGCTACTTAAACTTCCGCCGGCAGCAGCGGCAACAATGAAAGTGGAAACAAAAAAATCCCAGCCCGGAAGCCCGGCCAGAAAAACGCACTGCCAACGGCGGCGGCAGCGACGGCGGCAGCGGCGGCTGAAAGGCTTTTACTTTTGCTGGCCGTCGTGTTATTAAATGCAACATCATCATTAAGCGCATAACAATGGCAATAACCCACACACACTCGCCTAGCTGTGCGTGGCGGTGCGTGTGTGTGTGCGTGTGTGCCAACGCCCCGAAATGGGCGTGTGCCGTGTGGTTCGGTAAATTTCCCTGTTATCCTGCGCGCCCGAGACGCTCGGCCGGCGCGGCAAACAAACCAGAATTTCCCAAACATGCGCGCAAGTGCCGCCGTCACTGTTGCCGTCTCACTCGCGCCTCACGCTGATTGGCTGCGGCTGAAGTGACGCGCCTACCGCTCGCCGGACAGCGGGACAGCCACGACAGACCAACCGACCGCCCCATTCACCATGGAGTGGCCTCTTATGTGCCGCACTTGGCTTGTGTTTGGGGGCCCTGCAGGATCCCAGGACTTTGACTTCGCCGCTGTATATGCATATGGCCGCCAGGATTAGATGAGCCTTGCCAGGGGCTGGGGGCGGTGTACATGGCTTCATTTACATGACTAAGCATATGGGCTACTGGCACGCCAAGTCTGTTGTTGGGGCGGGCAAAGGACGAGAAGGAGTCGCTCGCTTGAGTTGCCTAATGGCCGTGTTGATGATGCAGCTCTTCTTCTTCCTCTCTCGCGCAGTCTTTGGCGGGTTTTAAGTGCTCTCTTGGGTGTGTCCTCGGTGGGTAATCCGAAGGCGAATGCCAGCCATTACATATCCAGGAAAAGTTTGCCCTTCTCGGTTATGGTGAATATCCTGATGGGCTCCTAACTACAGCCATTGGCCGCGGCGCGGGCGAGTCCTGTTTACGGACAACTCGGTTTATTGTAGGTTCTGATGGCATTTGAAAATCGCCAGGCGAACGGGCGGAGTACTTAGCGAGGCGCTTAGGGGAAAACAAAGCGCTTTGGCTTTGTGTGTCCTGGGATCCTTTAAGATATTCAAGTTTAACTATGGCCCGGGCATTCGGCGTTGCCGGGCGGAGGATTTTCGAAATTTTTTAATCAAATTCACAGCATGATTGATGGACTCGGATTAGCGCTCGGGCAAGCCAGAAAGTCTTTGGCCTCCCAGCAATTTAAAAGGTCCTTTGGCTTGTGATTTCCCAACTTTGGTGTGTGGAAAAATGGGCGTTAAATTCTTACAGCCGGCTATATTGAAAATGAACTTGACTTCTCCCCTCACCTGCTTAGATTTGGAGGCATTAAAGACGACTTTAAAGACGGCAGGACTGTAAATATTTTCGGTTTTCATAAATGCTATTTTAGGGAATATATAAAGCAGTGGCTCGAGGAAAAGGCAGAGATCCCGAAAATCTTAACAAATCATTCATAGGGGAGGGTTCTTTTGAGAAACTCTTTAAAAATCTTTGACATTTTTGCTCAAGAAAATTCACAGCCTCTTTAGGGAGACAGGGAGGAAGCAAAGAACCCAAAAATCTTTACCAACCAATTCCCCCTAATGGATTCTTTTGAGATTCTTATATTGATAGTCTTTAAAAATCCATAAGCTCTTTTCTATAGGGAATTTTGAGATCTCTCTAAAGCTATCGTAAAGAGGAAAAGAGCCCAAAGATCTTTGGCAACCAATTTCTTTGATGGGCTCTTTTGAAACTCTTAAGAAATTATTTAACCCTTTCCCATAAGGAATTTCATAATCTCTTTTAAGAGATTGAAAAGAAGCAGAGAACCCAAAGCTCTTCCTGAACAAACTCCTCCAAGATGGATTCTTTCAAGAATTCTAGTGCTCTTCAGCCCTTGAACTCTTTCCGTGCTAAATTTTAGGTTCTCTTTAATCAGTTGACTGAATGTTCCGGATTATGAAGAGCACCCCTCATAAAAAAAAAACATGGCCTATCCTTATCGCTCTTGTCCACTTGTAAGACAAGCCTAATAACGGTTCTTTGTGTGTGTGATTTTAATTTCGGCCAATAACCAAAATCAAAATCGCCCCATCCACTCAAACGCAGATCAGCCAAAGCGATAAAGAACTCAAACTCAAGAACTCCCTACTCATTGTGAGTATTTGATGGCCAGTGACCTCCAAGGATTGAAATGAGATCGATAAAGAGGAAGAATTTAATAGTCTAAGGGGAAACGAGGGAATGTTGAAGTCTCTCGGGTTCTTTAAATATAATATAATAGATCTTGGGATATAGAAGATATATCTGCTCCTAAGAATCGTAACCCAACAAGAAAAGTAATTGGAAAATTGATAATTAAGAAAAAGATTGAAAGGAAGTGTGGGTCCCTTTAGTTAAAGGAATGTAAAGTGGAAAACCTCTTTGAGTAACTTAAGTAAGATATTGAGATATAGTAAATAATCCCAAACTACCGGAACCCAACTAGAAAAGTGTTTGAATAATTAAGAGCGGAGAAAAGTCTTAGAAGAAAGTGCAGAGCTCTTTAGAAAAAAGGATTTTAGTGTGGCAACCTTTTTGGCATTCGAGCAGCTTGAAAAAGATTCTTCCATAAAGAATATAATCCTTAAAGATCTGAGAAGTGCTGGAGAAGTGTTAGGAAATCAGAAAAGAACCTTTAAGAAAGTTGCATGGGATTTATGAAGGTCCCGGCGAATTATCTCCCCTTTTCCCGGCGTTGCCTAAGCTCATCTCGTCCGTCCGAATGGCCGCCTCTAAGTAGCCGTTTATGTCCGGGAGTCCGTCTGTGGGATGAATGGTTGTCCCCTAGCCAGGATGATAATGATAAATACAATTTAATGAGGCGGCAATTGTTGACAACATCGAGTGTAGGAGGACGACGCGAGGCGCTTGGCGAGCGAGCGAGCCAACGCGACTTGTCCTCGCCCAGGATGTGAATGAAAGGTCCGCTCGGCCGGCCGACCAATGGACCACTTGGGCCCAGAACTTGTCTGACTGGCTGGCTGGCTCGCTTTCTACTCGACAAACACAATGGCAGCGAGAACTCGAACTCGAAATTCGAACACACACACACACGCACACTCGGGCACTTGGGCGCCTCAAGTGGGCACTCGTCGGCGTGTGAAAGAGACAAACTGAACGGTTTGTAGACGCTTAGCGCTGTCCTTGTTTGGCTGGTGGCCAAACGGCCAGGACATAGCTGTTCAGTGTGTTGGTGGTGGTGGCTCAAGGAGTTCGTGTTAGTGGTGGTGGTGGTGGTTGAATAGGCCACTCAGATGGCCGTACACCGCTGCCGGCGCTGTATTGCCGCTCTTGTGTATCCTTGTTGAAAAGGACATGAGAAGCCACTTAGTGAAAATACGAGAACCCAGCCGACTTCTCTGCTGCTGCCACGAACTCTGCCCGTCCCTGTGTGTGTGTGTGTGTGTGGCTATATACCCAATGGTGGAGGGATGCGCCATGTACCGCTGCATTTGCCGGGCTGTGTGTGTGTGTGGGTTTTTTTTGGTACTTCTCTGCCGTTGGCTGGTTGGACTCGTGTCGAGTTCTTGATGTCTCGTTAGTTGTTGATGACACTTCAGTTTGGAATGTTTAGAGTGCGGCTGACAACGAGGCCCGGAGTCGAGACGTAGAACGCGACCGCCAAGTGTTTAAGCCCCCAGTTCGGACTTTATTATGATTGCAGGCCAATTGCAGGCCAGCCAAGAGTTTTGATTTAACGCAGCCTCCGCGGGTTCATCAAGTGACCGACCGACGGTTGTCGCGTATTTCAAGTTACGTGTTCTTTTTTTTTTGCGTGAGACTTTGTGAGATTCGACGGCCTCAAAGTGGCGGAGAAACGCAAGGCCTCGCCCAGCCCGCCAGCGCCACGTTCGCCGCCGCAACGCCGCAAGTCCACGGCCGATCCTTCGCCGGCCCCGGACATGACCAGCGGCCCCACAACGACCCCGGCGGCTGGGGACCAGCCGGGCACTCCGTCCAAGCAGCACACCACCAACAGCAGCGGCAACAGCAGCGGACTCGGCAGCGCCGGCAGCCTGCCAGCCTCGCCGCAGAGCGCGGCCACCGTTAGCCCGGTGACGCCTGGAACGCCTGCCACGCCCAAGCGGCCGTTGCGCACATCGACGCCGTCGGAGCGCAACGAGCGGCCGGAGCGAGTGGAGAAGGAGCGCGGCGAACGGGGCCGGGAACGGGAGCGTTTGGTGCCCAAGACCACGGCCAGCACGACGGTGCCAACGACCACGCCGTGCGGGACTTTGGCGGCCAGCGAGCATCTGAGGATACCAACGGGCGCGGCGGCGTTTAGCGGGTTCCCCGGGCTGCATAGCATGAGCAGCCTGATGGTGCCATCGGCGGCGGCAGCGGCTGCGGCGGCCGCTCCGTTTCTGCCCTGGTCGCCGATCCTGTTGCCGCCCTGGAGTCATGCACTGCTGCCCGCGGCCTTCTATCCGGCGGCCCTCAGAAGCGCACTGCCAGGGTAAGATTCCGTCACTCCCCACACCACAATCTCTGGGAGAACTTGGGGTTTCTTGAGGACATAAAATATTTAAGAAGAAGTTGAGGGGTCCGGGGATCCTAAGAGCTTAATATTTGTCTTTAACTAACTTATCTTGGAGTTGAACGAGAGGCTTTTCGGGACCTTCTCTGGGCTTTGATTTTCTAGCTTTCTTATCAGGCAACTTTTGAGTATCTGAGCATCTCAAAGTCTAAGGAACTTCGGCTTTAAATTTTGCATTTTATGTTTCCCAAAGACCCTGTGGGAAATCCTTATAGCTTACTTTAGAATTCGAATCCTCAGATTCCTCTAAAACACTGAAAGTTTCTTTGGTTTTCTCTTGGTCCTTTGTTCTCAAGAGCCCTCAAAGTCTAGGGAGATTCGGCTTTAAAGTTTGCATTTTATAATGTCCAAAGACCCTTCGGGAAATCCCTAAAGTTTCTTTCGGATCCTAAATCCTCAGATTTTTATGCAACCCGAGCAATTTCTTCAGTCTTCTCTTGGTTTTCTGTTCCGAAGTCTCAAGAGCTTCGGCTTTAAAATTTTCTTTCTACGCTTCCCAAAGACCGTACTGGAAATCCCCAAAGTCTATTTATGAATTCGAATATTCGGATTCACACACCGCACACACTCAAGGCGGTGGGCTGGCTGGCTGCCGGTCCAGCGTATTTCCCCCTGATCTTTGGCATGTTGTTTGTGTGTTTTTGTTACTGTTTTCTGCTCTGGATTATCTTTCCAGCGTCCTAATTACCCTTTCCCTGTGATCACCGACCAACTTCTTGAGAGCTCCAAAATTTCTCCTTAAACTCCGAGAAACTATTCACGCATCGTCTTTTTCCTTGACCGATGATCCCATCAAGCCTTCACAAGCTTTCCCTCTAAGCTGCTAACCTTCTCCGCTCCAGAACTTCAACTCAATTCCTTGCCCGTTGACTTGGTAGTCCCGATCAAGTTCGTTGCCTAAGTCTTTTTGCGAGGCGATCGCATTTCGAGCCCATCGACTGGGCCAACCTCTAATCGCTCTCACTAATCGACTTGGCCGAGTAAGCCGGCCCTCCAGCCCTCTCGGTCGACCACCAGATTCCCAAAATCCAATCAACCCGAGTGCACTTGCCCCTGCCGCCGCACACACTCAAGGCGGTGGGCTGGCTGGCTGGCTGGCCGGTCCAGCGTATTTCCCCCTGATCTTTGGCATGTTGTTTGTGTGTTTTGTTACTGTTTTTTGTTGTTGTCTGGGAAAATCCTCAAGGACCAGAGCCTGCAGATCTAAGACACGGGAATTTTTGAAGCCGCGGGCGCGCACAGTGTAAATCCAGAGGCCCAAAAATTCCCATAGGTGAGAGAAGTGGGGATTCCCTGCCGTTCGATCGGCCCAGAACGCTAAGGTGAATTCGGCCAACATGTGTGCAACAGACAGGCGTCACACTGTCTGCCAGCGAAGGCCAATGGGAATCCCAAGTCACCGGGCACGGGGAATGCCCTGCCGGGCAGCGCAGACAGCGCTCAGCGCGTGGGAAATTCACATTCGCGTATTTGGGAAAATTTCACAAAACACGGAAAACCCGCGACCAACAGACTCCGCTGCCAAAACTTGCGCCAACATGTGGCATGCAATTCCGACCGCCGACCACCGACCGCCGCACAGGTAGAAAATCCTGCGAAGCGTGTCTCGGACCGGGCGGGCGGATCCTAAGCGGATCTCCTTTTAATTGTTGATGGTATTACGGTAAAAATCAAATTTGCATTAGCCCTCGGCCAGCGTCGGTTGGTGTCAATAATCCCAGGCATTGGCCGCACTTAATCAAAGTTAATTCCCTCGGCCCGATGTCCTCCCTTCGCCGCATCTTTTGGCTCACCAAAAGTGTGAAAAATCCCAGCTCGATTTGATTTTATTGTCTCTCCCTCTCCCTGTGTGGGTGTGTGAAGTCATCGCCGACCTACCTGTCCCAACAACAGGTACGATCCCAGCCAGGTACCCTAACCATGGCCTACTCTTTTGTGTCATCTTCCGGCCATTGATGACTTGACACCGACACCGGATGCGGATGCGGATGTGATCAGCCCGAACTAAATGCCCTTTGTCTCTGTCCCCTCCTTGCAGCCTCTTTGATGCCAAAGTGCCGTCCTCGCAGCGCTCCGGCTTCCACATATCCGACATACTCAACCTGGACGGCTCTGAGCTGAAGAACGCCCATCACACCCACAGCCACTCCAGCGACATCAACAGCCCCAGCAACGGCGAGTCGTCCACCAACAATGGCCATGGGCAGCCCACGCCCACCGCCCTGTCGCCGACCCCCACGACGGCCCTGCCGCCGGCCAGCAACTCCGGCAGCGATGACCACTCCACGCTGGCCCACGACCATCCCGCGGACCCGCACCAGGCCGCCCATCACCATGCCCTCGCCCACCTGCCGCACCAGCAGCACGGGCAGCATTTGCAGCACCACCACCACCAGCAGTCGCAGCAGGGCCAGCAGCAGCTGCAGCATGGCCAGCATCATGGGAATCCGTTGGCGCCGCTGCCTTTGCCGCATGGCGGTGGGGGTGGGGCGAATGGCATAGGACCACCGATGCCGCATGTGGGGGCTCATGCCCAGGCGGCTGCCCATTTGCTTGCTAGTCATAATGCGGCGGCGGCGGCTGCGGTGGCCGCTGGCCAGTATTTGCCAAAGAATTTCGCGGGTAGTTTCGGGGACGAGATGTCCTCCTACCATCACATGGCCCAGACGATGCTCTCCCACTCCGGACGCAATGCCTGGATCAAGGAGAACGAACTTTACGGTAAGTCGAAAACGCTTTTTGTTTTTTGGAGGCTTTTTTTAAGCCCCAAAACGGGAATAAAAGGCCGGTAAAGATTTTTTCTAGACAGGAGAAGAACTTCTTTAGAGAAAACATAAAAAATTGGTTGGGTTTTCGATTTGTATGATTTGTAGAATTAATACTCGGAGTGGCTGATATGAAAATAAGTCTAACGATAGTCACTTTACAAAGTTTTAGCGGGTAGAAAACTTTCTTCAGAAGGTCTAAAGATGTTTCCCCATTAAAACAAAATGAGATTAGTTAGATATTCATTTGAACGATAGCTTGGTGTCTGGAGATAGTTAGAAGAATCCTTACGAAGTGATGGCGGGTCTATTTTCGAGGTAAAACGATTGCTTAGAGTCTGGAGATAGTCTGGAGAAACTTTACGAAGTGATGGCGGATTTCTTTGGCAAGCCTAAGGATTTCTTTAGCCAAAGACATAAAAAAGTTGCTTAAATACTTTTTTTTGGTACGATATAAAGAATTACATATTTGGAGTGCCTGATTCAAGAATAGGAAGTCTAAGGATTGTCTGAGGTGTAACGATAGTTCGGGGCAACTTTTAGAAGGGTTAAGGGGTTTTTAAAGAAATGTAAAGAATTTCTTAATAAAGCCAAAGGATTTCTTCAGATAAAACCAAAAATGTTAAGGATGGATTTCTGATTTCAATGATCTAAAGAATTATTATGCGGAGAGATTGACTTTTGGCTAACTTGCAAGGCATTTCCTGTAATTCTTTTAAATCTGAAATAGAACCAAAGAACCGAAAAGAATTCTTTAAACTGTCGGAAGGATATTCTTCAGTCTTCTGTTTCACTTTCCTATCTTCATGTAAAGTTAAAATCCCGATTGATGTTCCCTTTCCTTAAACGATCCTCCCGTTGGCCCACATCAGCGAAAGTCAAACGGCCGTTGGGCTGAGGTGGGGGGAGGACTTAAGCCCGCTTAATAATACTGTTTAGTAATTGCCTCTCACGAAGGGCAGCTGTGTTTGCATATCGCCAGCGTCCTCAGCGGCACTCCAGGCAGCAACCCCCGGCAACGCTTGGCGGCGATCAGCAAACGGGGTAACCCCGGCGGCCACGCCTCCTTGGGCTTGGGCATTTTCAGGTGCTTGATTGAAGTGCGAACCACCCCTGAGGGACGTCGAGGGTCTCTGGGTTGCCAAAAAGTCCGCTGTCCTTTGGAATAACCAATTTGGTATTTTTTTGTATTTCCCTTTTTGTGTGTTCCGAATGGGCCCAAAATAATCTTGACTAATAGTTTGTATGCGCTTCACACTTGAGGATTAATTTTGTTATTTCTTTTTTTTTATTGTCGATACTTTTTATTTTGTTATTTGTGAGCCTCTTCCCCCCGCGCCGGGCAGGGGCCCCCTGGCCGGGCCGGCGACCCTTCGCTTTGTGTTTCCCAGTCATTCCATTCGAATCGAGCGAAGTTTTTTGTTGGGTGGACTGGAAATTTATGGCACGCACTTCCGTTTTGTCTTTAGTTTTTTTTTGTGGCTGGAGTTCCTCTTTTTTTCGTCCTGGCCGGGTAGTCGATGAGGTTATACAAATTATAATTGCTGGCCGTTGGGTGTTCTTAGTTTTTTTTTTGGGAAATTTCACAGCTGTAAGTCGATTCGAGTCGATTTGATTATATTAAGTTATTAATTTGTTGAGTTGCCATGGCAAGGACGATCCGGCCGTCGGCTTTAGTGGTAGGTGAGTGGCTTTTGTTTAGTCAATTGTACAGGAATTCGGGTGGATGGAGGGTCCTCGGATTCACACACAAACACGCAACCAGCCGGGGGGTCCCTAAGCTTTCCGGTTTGCTGTTTCCGGCCAGGACATTCTAAGCTGTCGATCTGTTTTTACGAGTCGGCTATTAATCAGTTGGTGGCAGGAATGAGGATCTTTTTGATTGGTTTGGTTTGGTCCTTTGCTTGAGTTGGTCTTTTAAGTATTTAAGAGATTCATGAGCCACTGAAAATACTTCAAAGCAAAGCAAATGGAAGCTGGCGCTTAGCTTTCGGAGTGATTTGGAGAGGACTTTTTTAACCCCTTAGAGTATTTAAATGAATTTGCATTTGAAGAAAACTTTCCCAGTCCTAAAAAGACTTTTGAAGCTCTCAGAAAGTATAAAATGAAATAGGGAACCAAGATTTTTGGTATTTACTCCTAATCAGCAGACTTGAGCTTAGTTCAATTTTCCTATCTCAAATCCTTGGGGGAACTATCAGCTTAACTTTTTAAGGACTTGTAGTATGGCAACTGCCTTAAGCTCCTTGCAAGCAGCTTAGAACCTTTTCGGTGTCGATTAACGACTTTTTGCTTTAAACAAAAACGATTTGGGAAATTATGAAAACATTATAAAGTCTTTGGATGGGGAAGAGAATAGAAAACTGCAGATGCTTAACCGCCCACCAATAAATCAGCGGACGTTAATGGGCGGACCTCGGGGGCCAGCTCGATTGGGATTTCCGTTTTGATCTTTGAATAGCCAAAAAGTTTCATTTGTGGTCCGCATTGTCTGTCTGCCTAGCCCGCCGCCGAGTCCTCTCAATGACAAAAGACCCGCCAGCCCAACTGGCAACTGGGATTCCTGCCGGCCCAGAAGGTCAGCCCACAGCGGGGCGCACTTCCCAGGTAAACGATCGTTTGCCATTCGCCTCGTTGTCAATTTTCCGTCTTTAATTGACGTTATTAGCCGGACGAATGTCAGGCCCTACCTCCGGGGTGGTTTCACCCGGCACCACCCTGATTAACCACAGCCTCGTTGGGTCGTTCGACAGACTCATTGTGTGTGTAGTTCTCTGTGTGTGCCGGTGTGTGTGTAGTTCTAATCCAATTGTGTGCCTCCTGTTTACCAAACTGACTTTGCTAGGTAGACGAAAAGAAACGAGGCGAGGCGAGGCGAGGCGGCCAATTCGCCTGGTCATGGGGTGTGCCAATGCATTAATTTCTGCTTAGTTGACAAATTGAATTCGGTTTTTGTGCGCAGCCCGAAATTCGATGTTTACACATGCTCAGTGGGCTGTGAAAGTTAATGGGAAATTGCCGAAAGTCAGCCGACTAACCCAACCGCCCTCCTCTCCATTCCAGGCATCCAGCAGCCCGCCAGTCCGGACAGCACCTCCCCAGTCACCTCCGAGGTCTCCTACACCTACATCGGCTCCAATTGCCAGACCTCCCCGGCCCTGTCCGGCGACTACAAAAGCTACAGCCGCTCGGCCGACAGCGATGCTTTGTCCGTGGGCGATGCCCTCCACACGCTCCACGGCGGAGCATCGGCCGCCGGCTCGGCAGCGGCTCATGCCCTCCACAATAACAACAACAACAACAGCCTGAAAGACGGCGGTGAGGCCAGCGTGGGCCATGACGACAGCCTCAACGAGGACGGCATCGACGAGGACATCGACGATGTGGACGACGTGGACGGCAGCGGCGGCGGCGGGCCCAACGGCGACGGCCTGCCCAACAAAAAGCGCAAGCGCCGGGTCCTCTTCACCAAGGCCCAGACCTACGAGCTGGAGCGCCGCTTCCGCCAGCAGCGCTACCTCAGCGCCCCCGAGCGCGAGCACCTGGCCAGCCTCATCCGCCTCACGCCCACCCAGGTGAAGATCTGGTTCCAGAACCATCGCTACAAAACCAAGCGCGCCCAGAACGAGAAGGGCTACGAGCACCCCGGCCTGCTCCATGGCCATGCCACCCATCCCCATCATCCCTCGGCCCTGCCCTCGCCGCGGCGCGTAGCCGTCCCTGTTTTGGTCCGCAATGGGAAGCCCTGCCTCGGGGATGCCGGCAAGCTGCCCCAGGATTGTGTGAGCACCGCGGCGGCCATGCAGAATGCCGCGGCCGCCCATCACCTGGTAGCTCTGAACGGGGCCGCCGCCTATCAGCATGCGGCGGCTGCTGCAGCCGCCGGCCTGCATGCCCACGCCCATGCCCATGGGCATCCGCATGCGCATGCCCAGCGCGCTGCCTGGTGGCCCTAATGCCGCTAGGCGGCGGGCCCTGGGGGCGCTGGGCGCGAACTTTGGTGCAATAAAATCGAGGGAAGGGGACGGCCATGTATATACACCCACACACACACACACAGGGAGTG
>JBAMCP010001325.1:0-24116 GCA_037075105.1 Lissocephala sabroskyi | reverse complement strand
TATTCGCCCCATACGACAACTACACCCCCACCCCCTCCCACACACACACACACACCCACACACACACACACACACACACACACACACACACACCGCAGAGCTTAGCAGTCCATCGTTTTTTGAAGCTCTTCCGTAAAAGTTTTCACTTTGTTGCCCTCACTTTTCACGGCTGAATTGTCTTTGCTTTGTTTTTTTTTGGTGGGACGACGTGGAAAACTTGAGTTTCAAGATTTTCTTGTTGTTGTTGTGTTGCTACCGACACTTTTCATTAGCGGAATGGGCGCGTCGATTGCCGGACAGACACACAAATTAAGAAGTTGGCAGCGCAAAACTTTGGCCGCAAAAACTTTTAGCCTCCCGCCCCCAGCGCTCTCAGGTGGCAACCGCAAATTCCTTAACTTTCCTTCACGTTGTCGTCGGTCAATGTCCCTGGCCATGCAAATTATGCAAGTCCTGGCAACACTGCGTATGACGTTTGCCTGTCTTTGGCATTTGAATGACATGCGAGTCCTTCGAAGATGCCCGGGCAATCAGATTAGCGCGGCTCCTTGGGGGGGCGACACGCCACAGCCACGCAACGCGGTCTTTTGTGTGCAAAGGGACACGAATATCCTTGCTGTTGAGTCGGAAGCTGCGATTTGATTTGATGGTCGGCGGTCAGCCCTTGGCGTTTTTTCTGCGATTTCAAATTTAATAATTTTTTATTCGGGTTTCCTTCGAAACTGGAATACTTCACAATTTATGGGCGCATCTGCCGCCCACACCTGGTTGGGAAATTAATCATACGACACGTGGCCCCGCCACCGCAAGACGCTGCGGGCCGCAATCAAAGGCGCAGACGACAATAAACAATTTCGCAAATATTCCCATAAAAATATACAATTTGTGTCGTTGTTGCCGCTGAAAAATGCGCAAAAATCAATCAATTTTCGCAAGAAGGAAAAATCGGAAAACCGAAACCCACAAAGTCGCGGGGGGGGGGGGAGGCGTCTCATTGTTTATAAACATTGCAGAAAATCTTTTTCCATTTTTTTTTGTGTTTCATATTTTTCGTTTTTGAAAAACTTTTCGCCGCTTTGGCTTCCCAACGCTTAAAAATAAACCAATAAAAAGAACAAAAACAAAAAGAAGAAGAAAGAAAATTTCCACCGCCGCCTCGCATAAATTTTCGCCTTCGCTGGGATTAAAAAAGCCCGCGGATCGCTTGGAAATTCTTTCGGCCGATTGGGTTTCGATCGAAGCTAATTTATGACAGATAATGCCAAATTAAATGCCCGAATTAATTGCGATTTGTTCTCAAAATAAAACCAAAAATTTAAATGGGGTGGGCAAGAAATTTTGTGAGCTAAGGAAAAAAATCCCCCGACTGACCTTCGACCAGCAATCGAAGTTTTTTCCCCAAATGTTGGCAAATATTTGCCGTTTCCCTTTTGTTCGGCTGTCCAGCCTCTCGGCCGGGCCACATGTGAAATATGAGGACTTCATTTTGTCAAAAAAACAAGAGAGAAAACATTGCGGATCCGGCACTTCCTTATTTTTGAATATTTCCACAGGCGACAGGGACGACGGCGGCGTTGACAGCCCGTCAGCATTTTGGTTGGAATTGTTTTTTGTGTCCTGCGCTTGGCTGGCTTTTTGTTCGGCTGCATAATTTTTGCCACCAACTGCAGCGTCTGTCTTACTGTCCAAGTGTCCAATTGTCCAACTGCCCTTTTGTGTGTCCTTGTCGGGCAAATGAAACTGTTTCAAATTTTTCATCTCGAATACACTCAACAAATATCCTGTGTGTGTGTCCTTAGGTTTCTTGTGGCTTCCGTCCGCCGTTTCCTGCTTCCGTTGGGATTTTTAAACGACGCGAGCTACCAATATCCTTGTTCATCCTTGAAGGGCTTTCATATTTCCCTTAACTTCTTGGCCCGCTTTTCCTTCATTTAATTTGCGCTTTTTCGTTGAGTGTTTTTAATTTGCCAAATTGCATTTTCATGGGCCCTTTCCCTTGACCCGCTGGCGCCGCGTATCCTTCTAAAAATAACCGATTTTCCTGGCGATTTAAGAAAATCCCTCCCTGCCGGCAGCTCGCTCCGGTTTTTCCTCACGCACGCCGCTTAATTTCATTAAGGCTGCCAACAGCAACAAGGACTCAGCAGAGCCTGGGACATCATTAAGCAGCCACGGCTGACAAAACAGGAAGAACAGCGAGCAGTGGCCAGGACAACAGCAGGAACAATGAGCGCAACAATGCATAAGAAATCAGCAGCAACAACAGCAACCGAAGCAGCAACAGGACAAACCAACCACAGACAGCCGTCTTCTCAAGTGCAATAGTGCAAGGACTCAAGGCAACAACAGGTCCTTGGAGAGTAGCAACAACCGCATCGCTGACAACACTCAAAATTCCTTGAGCAACAACTTAAAGTCAAGGACTCAGAATCCAGCTTGACCGATTGCGATATAGCGAAGTTTATATTGATTCTGGTTAGCAATTCAAAAGGACATTTGCAGCCAGAAAAAAGGGAAGTCCTTCCCGCTTTTAAAATGCAACGAAAGGCGCCTGCTTCTCCTCTTCTTCTCTTGCGATGGGAGTTACGCTAAATTTTCATTTAGATTTTGTCCTTTTTTATCCTTTCTTACTTAAGGCTTTCGATTTTATAATAACCCTCGATCATTCGCGCAAGTACGGACACACGGACAGACAGCCAGAGTGCACAAAGAGGACAGACAATCGTCTGATTCTCAGCCTCTCCGACTAACTGACCGACTCCTCTTCTCGTCTGTCCGTCTGTCCAGCTGTCCACTTGATATCGCTTTCCCGTTTGGCTGTCTGACTGCCCAACTATTTTCTCCGCTCATTCGCCTTCTTCTTTCTTCTTTCTGTTTGTCCGTCTATATTGCCTTTTTGTCTGTACTGTACTCATTATCTCCATAGGCTGTCCTGCCTGTCTCGCCAACCATTCGTCATGTCCTCAAACTCCCACACACTCCAGCCTGGCGGCGCTTTCGATCTTAGAAAAAAGTATTCAGCTCAACTGAAAGCCTAAAAAGCTCAGCCCGAGGCCAGCGGCAGTTGCAACTTAAAAGGACGATCAAGCGCTTTCTAATAAACCGTATAAGGATCAACGGAACAGGAAAATGCTGGGAGAAGCTACCCAGCTACCTGAAAATCTAACTTGTCTCCGACAGTCAGACACTCAGACAGTTGGGCAGATTGACTTTTCTTGTATCCTTTACGCAAAACGAAAGCAACTTTGCTGACTTTACAGCGACTCCTTCCCCAGTGTAGATATTTTCCCTTGAATTTATTATACCCCTTACCCCCGCCAGAGGGTATAAAAACCAGCAGCTTGTTACCTGCTCCTGTTCCTGGTGTCGTCGTGTTGGCGTTGTTAATTGTGTCCTTGCTGTTTATCCTTTCTAGCTGTGTGGCTGTCCGGCTGCTTTTCGGCGTTGTCGTTTACGGCAAATTGAATTGTAAAATGGTGAAAATTTCGCCTTAAATGAAAGCTGACAGCGGCAAGGACCCCACACGCTGGGACATGGGGAAAAATTAATTTAATCAAAATGAAGCGGATGCCGTTGGCTCCCCGCCCGGGGTCCTTATGGCGTCTGCCTTACAAGAATTGGCAGATTAATGCCCGGCATTTGAATTGCCAGCGGGAGGTTCTTAGAGGCGTTCGACGTGTGGGCGTGGCAGGGGCTCTGCTCTTTCACACTTCCCCGCACTTGTCAACTGTCCAAATTAATTAAAAACGCATCGGATGTGAGAGGCGGTTGGTGGGCGGGCCAGGGGAGGCGGTGTGTGTTGCCTAGTGGCCCTCCCGGGGCTTCGGACGAGCCGCTTCCTAATGGTTTTGGGAAACAGAAGCGCGAAAGTCGCCAGGCCAGCAGACCGCCCACGGCCACGCCCAGCCGACCGCCGATGCTGCTTTCATTAGCGGCCCAGCGACGGTCGGTCGGCGGCCCTTAATAACTCCCAGGTAGGCCTTCCTGGCTGCTGATCCTTGGCCAAATGAGCCGTGTGCTGGTCGTGTCCTGCAGCCTGCCTGGCCACTGAAATTGCTGGTTGGTTTTGGTTGAAAGCTCTGGAATTTCCATTTGTCTCGGTGACAGTTGACTGCAGTTTGCTGGCCACGCCCCTCCTGGCCACAGGCATTGGGTCCTGGAATGCTGTCAGCTATGTGACAGATTCCCAGAAAGCCTGACCCGCCCACTGGGCAGTGGCTGGTGTGAGGCAATTTACATTTCGTTGACCTTCTTCTCATTTGCCGGCCACACCCACCGAAGATGCTTTCGCACACATTTGGCAAATGAAAACAATTAGAAGGCGGCTGGTTACCCGGGCAGCTCTGCTTACATGCGGAGCTTGATGTTGAAACGAAAATCCCCACCAGTTGACATTTCCCCTGCCCAAGTCCGCAGCTGCAGTTGGCAGATGACCATAAATCTCGAGCACTTGCAATCATGTCAGCCCAAATTCTCCCTTTAAGGTTTTGCGGGGAAGCTTAAGGCCATCTGAGCGTTTGCTCAACTGTCCAAGTCTTTCCAGAAAATTTTAAAATAAAATTTAGAGAGGATTTGTCTTTTTGTTCGCCTGGCTTTCTTTTCAAGTATTCAACTATTCGACTCTTTTTCCGTAATCGAATATCTAATCTAAGCATTTGCTCAACTGGCCAACTGTTGGTATTTTCAGAGCTTATTCAAAATGAGAGTGACAGTTGATTTATTCACTTGCTGAACTGTTCGTCTGACCATCTTTTCAGCTATTCGACTCTTTCAACTTTAACCGAGTATCACGCAAGTCTGACCATTTGATCAACTGTCCAATTGTTAGTCTGTAAATGTAACTTTGTCTTTTTGTTGAACATTCTTCTGTCTTGATTGTTTCATCTGTTCATCTACTCAGTTCTCCCACTTTAGACTAACCTTAGTCCAGTCTTACCATTTGCTCAACTACCCAACTGTTCAAAGAGACGATTTGTCTCTTTTTGTAGCAGTCTCACCATCTGTCTATTTCAACTATTATTCTCCTCTCTTCTCTTTCTATTCTCCAAGTTCAAACAAAAATCAATCAAATCTTACCATTTGCCCAATTGACCAACTGTTAGTCTTGAATTGTATTTGCCTTTTTGTTGAACAGTCATCTCTCCATTTAATCATCTGCTCATCTACTCAGTTCTCCCATTATAGTCGAATATCAGTGCAATATTACCATCTGCTCAACTATCCAACTGATAGGGATTTGTCTATTTGCTTAACTGTTCGTCTCACTATCTTTTCATCTGTCCATTTATTTAACTCCCCAACTTCCAACAAATATTAATTCGATCTGATGATTTGCTCAACTGCCCAACTGTTCGTCTCTAAAATCACATTAAAAGATAATTTGGCCAATTGTTCAACTGCTCATTTGCCTATTTGAAGAGCACTTTAAAAAAATCTTTAAAAAAATCTCCTCTAGTTCAGTTTCTCTTTCATTTGAGGTGAGTGGAATTTATTTGGTATCCTTGCTGGGCCGATGATTGGCGGCTATTGCCGGCGGATAATGAACTACAAAATGGCAAGATTTGTTTGTTTATTTTGCCATGCGAATTATGAACACTGCGTAGGAATTTTTCAGGGCGCTAGTTTACCAAATTGATTTGTGCGCCCAAAGCGGCGGGCGGTGGGTGGGTGGACGTTTTGTTTACTCGCTCGAGTTTTTTGGTCATTTTACTTGCGCATTTCGGAATCGCAGGCCAAATAGTTTCGAAGCAAGTCGTTCCAATCAATTAGCAAAGCCAACAGGCCACGAATCTGGGCTCCTACGGCCTGCCAATTACGGGCCGTGGACTTTCCCGGGGGCGGTAATTTGTTGGCAGCCTTTAATTGTAAATTTTTAATTGGCAGGCTTCCCCTTTTTTTGTAAGCCGCGTGCCAATCAATCGATTGGGTGGCCGGCGGTCATTAAATTTCTGTTGGAATTTTAGATGAACATTTCGGGCGGTCGCTGGGCCGGCAATTTGCGGGGCTTCTTGTGTCCTCCACCCCGGGGTGAGGGTATTTAATCTTCGACTTGGGCTGCCAGTTTTGGGTTTTTGCAAGGCTCGCCAGATTTTCAGCCGATTAGCCAGGATCCCAGGGAAGGAAGTTGCAATTGCCCCTGAATCTGCCTGCCGGCCAACAACCACAAACAGCAGAGCGGGACACAAAAATAAAGGCTGAAAAAAAGGAAATTCTAAGGAAAATCCCAGCAACACCCACCGACCGCAAACTGAACTAACCAAACCGTCGACCGGGGGGCGTGGCTGATAAGGCGGCCAACTGCTTGCCGGAATTTGTGGGGTCTTCTTTTCGCTATCGCATTGCCTTTTATGTTTATGTTTATGCTTATGTTTTGCGGTGGGCGGCGGCGGCGGCCTTGCCTTTTTCTGGCTTCATTTGATGGCTGCAATTATGGCGTCATTTACATTTTCTTCTTTGGCTGTCCGCTGTCCCTTGACTATACGAAAATTCGCGCTCGTGCTCATCACCCAACTTGATGGGGCATTACAAGTATCATTTTATTCCAATGCCACTTCTCGATGGGGGGCACTTGGCCGGGGCCTGAGGTCGTCCTTTTTGCTAAGTGTCTTTCTCGCATTTCTTTCAATTTCCTTTTGTCTTTATCATCCATCAGCTGGGCTTTTGTTGGCTGCCTAAAGAAAACCCCAAACACAAAGGCGAATCGAAGATAAACTAACTCAGATATAAGGACTTTAAGGAGGCGGCAAGAGTTTCTCATAATCTCTCTCTTGTTCTCTGCTGAACTCTTGAATCAGCGCTTTGATTTTATAGCCAGCCAACCGCCAATTACAATTTGGAGGTGGCAACTTCATTCGAGTTTGTCTGTGAGCCTAATTTATTTTTGGGCATCCCCTTTTTATCCCTTTTGGCATTGGCCCGGTTCGTGGCATAAATTAAAGTCAGCTAATTGCGGAAGGACGAGCTTGCGCTTCGGTTGGCTGTGGGCCGAATTTAATTGTAATTAAACTTGAGCGTTTTTCCGGCTTAAGGCGCTTTAAATCTGGGGAAGTGCGTTTTATTATCTCGATTGTTCGCCGAGCCCGACAAGGGAAAGCTAAGCGGATCCTTTGGGGATTTGCCATTTGATTTAGTGCTGCTGGTTTAACATTAAATTTTAATTATCCCTAAGTGTGTGTAGGTGGGTGTGTGGGTGGCTGAGAGCGCCTCATAAATTCACTCGAGTATCCGACTCAACGATAATGCCACATGCGGCGTATACGCAATAAACAAATCGAAAAGGGGCAAACGTGGCAGCCGCCGTCGTCCTCGCCGCCTGTGTCATAATTTATAACGGGATAAAATTGTCGAGAGCAGAAAAAACCCGAGAAAAACTCAAACTTCAAGCAGAAATCATAATAATAACAAATAAGCGCAGCAGGCCCGGGAAGCAGCCCAAGGACAGGGAAAGGGGTGGGGGTGTTAAGGATGAGATTGTAACCATATTGCTATCATTTGCACACAATCAGCGCCAAGTGAGAAGAGGCCCCGCCGAAGAAATTGTAATGTATGCATGAGGCTGCTGGCGGGGGAGGACGGGCAGGACGGAAGCGTGAAAGGAAATAAAACCATTCGACAGCCTGGCACATCTGTCTGGAGAGGGGGGCGGGGGGCAGAGATAAAGTGAAAATAAATTTAAATAAATAGCGCAAAAATCAAATTTCCTAGGCATAAAAATAAAAATATACTTAGGTCCTTCGCAGGACCTGCGTTGTTTGCTCTCCTTTCCCGGCTGTCGTCGTTCCTTAAGCAGCTGACAATGCCAATTGCTTAGTGCCCACAGGGTGCTCCCAGCATCCTGGTGCCTCACAGATTTATCCTTATCCCCAGATCATATTCTATATATAATACTATTCTATCTGGTAAGTTCGGCCGAACTGCAGACGTTGTGGAAATCAAATTTAAAATCGCTTCGTTAGCTCAGAAGTCCATGAACCTTTAACAATGTGATTACCCTATATTTCTCTTGCCTCACCCTGTTTCGGTATTTGTTGGGGCTGTTATCATTTTATCTAGCAATTTTCTCGCACACCCTCGCTTTCCTTGTGTTTGCCATCCCCTAATCCTGACGGAGTGCTGGGCAGGAGGCGGGGGGTTGTCGCCTGCCGATGAACCATGACGGCAACTCTAATGGAGTAATGATTATGTTTCATTTTCATGGCTGCTTGGCTAAAAATACAATTTCTCTTTTTATTTTCGGCTTTCACTCTCGGCTCGCACATAATTTAATGTTATTGAAAATTTATAGGCCGTGCCCTTCGCCGGGGAGGCGAACATCTGCGACAGTTGCCACTTAATATGCGTGAAATGCGGCAAATGGCATAAAGTGACAAATTTATCTGATTTGCACAAGCAGGCCGAAGGCGTCCACAGACGCCAGCAAGGACTGTGAGAAGGATCACGGGTTGTGGGCTTCTCCACGTATGCAATGAGATTTTTTAAGCCGCTAAATTGCGATTACCGTCGTCGGCAGGCCTCCGGCAATTTCTGTGTCACAATTCGCGGTTGTAATTTATAAACGGCAAAGTTGCTCGTTGGCTCATTGCCCCAACCGCCGCTGCTTGTGGCTTAGCCGAAGCTGCCACGGTTCCCAATTGAATGAGGAGAAGGCAGCCTGATTGAGTTCAGGAGAAATAGCCAGGCCCCCAGCCTGGTGCTCGGGGTCAGGCTGCCTAATGTTCGCCTTCGTCTTTCCCTTCAATCTCAGCTTTTCTCTTGCTCTAATCTTGGTTCTTAAGTTGCTCTTAAGTTTATTCTAAATCTTTGCTCTTTACCTAACAACAAACAGCTTGAGAGTCGTGCTCCCCACTTTCCCGCCACATGCTCGCGAGCCGGCAGCCCCACTCTTTGGCCTGCCTGAAATCGGGAACTGGTCAGGGTCTCGTCTTCCCCAAGTCCCCCAAAACCGCCAGCTCTTATCACCCGCCTCGTAGGCTCATTTACGCTTCTCGGCTCATTTAAAGAATTTGGACCCTGCGTCCTGGTGCTCGGGGCGTGACTGTCGAATGTTTGCCTTCGCCTTCGTTTTGGCCTTCTTTTTCACCTTTACCTCCGGCTGCTCTCCTGCTTTGTTCTTTATTTGATTCTACTTCTCTGCCCGAAAACACAAAACAGTCGTGCTCCCAAAAATTTGGATCCCGCGTTCCAAGCCCGCTGCTCGGGGCTTGACTGCCGAATGTTCGCCTTATTCTTCGCCTTCTTTTGGGCCTCCTCTTTCACCTTTAATGTCAGCTGTTCTCCTGCTTTCGTGCTCATCACTTCCCCGCAATCTGCTCGCGAGCCGACCAATTTAAAGAATTTGGATCCCGCGTTCCAAGCTCGCTGCTCGGGGCTTGACTGCCGAATATTCGCCTCGTCGTTGCCTTCTCTTTCACCTTCAATGTCAGCTGTTCTCCTCTTCTTTTCTTCAGTTGATTCTACTTCTCTGCCCGAATATACAAACAGCTTGTAAGTCGCGCTCCTTCCCCGCAGCCTGCTCGCGACTCGGCTGCCTGCCTTTCTTTCCAGTTGTCTGGTCGGATGCTTGTCTTCTTGTTTGCAAATCCAAGCAGCTTTGTGTCGTCTTAGTTCGCTGGCTGTCTGCGTTACGCGCAGCCCCCACCGCCAGCCCTGGGGGAGGCGCGACTGGCAAACGTGATCCCTGCCGCTCGCCGCTCCTCGCATTCGGATAACTAAGTGAATTTCTGTCTCACTCGTGGCATCTAATTTGCCTGTCATTTGTGCTGTCGCTGCTGCTGGCATTGCTCCTCCTGTGCTGGTTGTTGTGTTGTTTTTGTTATTAGCCCAGCGACAATCGCACACGCGGCCCACGTGAGCCACATAACTCATACGACGCGTGTGGCGGGCCACCGACAACCGACAACCAAAAACCGAACAAAATGTTGCATGTCAACTGACCAACCGCCCACTGTCCATCTGCCCGTCTGCCCGTCTGCCCGTCTGGCTGTCTGTGCGTGTGGTTGGGGGAGGGCGTCGCTGCGAGTCCCCGTCGAGTGCTTTCAATTGTCAATTAGTTTTCATTTGTTGATTTTCTGTGTTTTCTGCTCCTTGCCCCAGGCTACGCCTTTAATGCGCTGACAAGGGGGCGGGGGACTGGGGGAGACTTAATGATTTCCAATCGATTTGCCACAATTCATATACGAAATTGGATCGTTTTAAGTCTGCCAACCGTCAGAGCAATTGTCGGGGGGAACTTTTCAACCAGCGGAAAAGTCTCGAGAACTCAACAAGATTTTGGTTCTCTGCTTTTTAAATCGGTCGGACGATTTATTTTCTTTGTGGATTGTTTTCTTTGCTGTGATGAAAGAAAATTAATTGGGCAAACGATCAGCCGGACACACGGCCAATTGCTCGGCTGGACAGACAGACCATAAACACTTTGCGGACTCTCGCAAAATGCGTGGCTGTTTGTCTATAAATTCTCGTCGCTGTGTTTTTTTTGGCAGCCCAATTAACGGCCCCGCCCCATGGACTGTTGCCAATTTGACAGGCACAAAAAACTGCATAGTCTGTGAATTTAATAATTCCCAAACGCCCCCCTTGGCCCAGCCTTGTGCTCGATTCCTCAATCAGCTAATTTCTTTGCGACAGTGCAGCTCGCCCGGCCAAGACGAAGGCCAGTGAGAAATGCGGGCCCATTCATCATCGCATTAAAAAAAGGCATGAAAACAAAAAAAGCCACTGCCAACCCGTCCGTCCGTCTGTCCGACCGCCGTCTGAGTGGTGGCCAAGAATAATGTGTGCCAAGAGTGGAATGCAAAAATGCTCACATCGCACAAAGTGAAAAATAAAATAGAAAAGCTCGGCGGTCATTTGAAATATTTGGGCGCGCACGCCGTCACCCATCGCCCATCGCCCATCGCCATCGACCATCGGCAGTGTCGTTGTCATCGTGGCCATTCATAAAAATGCGTCGACGGCATTGAAACGACCACTTGAAGTTGAACGACCCAACCGAGCCGGGCCGGGGACCACTGCTGAGGCCATCGGATTGCCCTCTGAGCCCCAAAAGAAGCCCCCACAGCCTTGGCCAAAACGAAGAGATCATTGGCATTTGCCTGGCATGGAAATCTCGTTGATAATTTCGACTGACTTACCATTTTGGTTAAACGAAACGTTGAAATTGACAGTTGAAAGCTGCAGAGAAGATAGAGCAAAAGTTGAGATGGTGAGAAGAGAATTAAATATGAAATTAGAAAGGAAATTATTTTAAAGAGCATTCAACATTCTGAGGATATTTTAGGGAGAAAGGAAACTTATTGAATAAATTCAAGGCAATTATGAAGAATAAAAATTATGAGATTCATTGAAAAATAAATTAAAGGCGAAGTTAGAAGAAGCTGGAAATTGATATAGACGAAGTTTAAACTGGATGAAGTCTATAATCTGCGAATTAATCCTCAACAAAGAGAAGTTCAATCAGAATCTGGAGAGAATCCCATAGCAGATTTATTGACAGGAAACTGAAACCCAATCTAAGAATAAATTGGACCGCAACAAAGCGAAGCTCAATCGGTGACTGGAAAGAATCCCAAAACAGTTTAGAAAAGGAATTCAATTAGAATATAATAAATCTACAATCTGAGACAAAATTAAAAAACACTTCAATCTCAGACTAGAGAGACTTTTCGAATCTCTGTAGGGAAAATTGAAGTCAATAAGAAATCTATTATAATCTAGAAATCTAGAGACTAGATAGATTTCCAAAGCAGTTTTGAAGAATGAAGAGGTTACTCAATCGGAATTAAAACCAATCTTCAATCTCGGACTAAACTGGTTCCCTGAAATGCCAGTAAAGTGTAAAACAATCAGAATCAGAAGTCCATAATCTCAAAAGAAACTGAGAACTTAGACCTCAACAAGGAGAAGTTCAAACAGAAATTTAAGAGAATCCTATGACAGAGAACTTTAACCAAACTTGTCCCCGACTTTTCCTTAGCTTCGGTGAAAATCCCTCCCTTCCTCACAAATGAAAGACTTCAAATATTTTTCCTTAACTGAATTTTATTCAAACGCATCACGCAATGTTCGCCTCGTTCCTCTCGACTTTACAAACTATCACAAAAAATATATATAATCGCATATGGAAATATGTTGTCCTTTAGATATTCAGGGGCCCACCAGGCGTTCGGTGTGGCGGCCGCTGTAGTAGAATCCGCCGTAGTATTCCTCCAGGTCGTTGAGATCTCGTTGGATTTGGGCCTCCAGCCGGGCCTGGGTGGCCTTATCCCAGGCCGCCGGCCGGCGCACCGACCCCGACACTCGCGGCAGCCGCAGGGACAACCGCCGACGCACTTTAATCTCGCCTCCGGCCGGCGAGCGGCAGCGCCGCGCATCTGTGTGCGAGGGAAAACCGCGCGGCGTCTTCTGCCCGGCCAGGGCCTCGGTCATGTCGAACGGCGGCTGGGCCACAGCCGCGGCCTCCTCCAGGCGCTCGAAGCGGCCCTTCCACTGGGCATACTTGTTGTCCCGGGGCAGTCCCAGGGGCCGCAGGCTGCCCCAGGAGCCGAACGAGGAGCAGCGCGGCATGGCCCGCCCTGGGGCCGGGGCTGCCTTGCGCGGGCGGCGGTGGAGGCGGCGCCAGCGGCGGGCCAGAGAGCCGCGCAACTTGCGCAGCATGTTCCTCAAATATCCGCCGCGGTGGGCTGGGGATTCCTCCGGACGACGGCTTGGTGTGGTTGACTGAGAGTTGCCCATTTCGCTGGTGGAGGAGCTGGTGACTCGGTGAGTGCTGGTGGTTGACTGTGATGCTCGGTGCAGGCGGGCGGGCTATTTATGTGGGGTGGGCGGGGCTACCTGGGGCAGCTTATTGGTGGGTGACTTTATGACCGGCGTGGCCGGCTTAGTCGGGGCCCGCTTATTGCCTGGCCGGGCGGGCGGATTTAGGTGCAAGTTTTATGGCCTGAAAAATCCGTTAGGCAGGCCACGCAACTTGCGGTCCCTCCATCTGGCCGGCGGTTCCATGTGTTGTGCGTTTTATGATCCTCGGGGTTATCTAAATTCAAATGAGGGGCTGGCCCGTCCGTTGCACAGATGTCCTGTCTCAAGATTTGCATGCTTAACCCTTTTTTGCTTGCCGAGATTTCGCTTAACCCTTTGATGGCGCAAGGGCGAAGGCTTCTTCTTGATCGTAAAATGTAATTGATTTCTAATTGTTTGAGGGAATTTGTGGCCCTCTAAGCCCTCCTAATGGCCATCAAGCACTTAAAAAGCCAAGTCAGGGGCTCAAAATCTCGAGGAATTGCAGTCAAATTGAATCCCAGCCAACAGGAAATTTGTGGAAGAACTTATCTTCGTTTTATAATTAAGAGATTCCCTTAGTCGGCCTTTCATCCTTTCCATATCATTTGCAATTTCCTGCCCTTCGTTTGATCCTGTCGATTGGCAGCTCGCAGCCTTTAACGGCCAAACAGAGGCCGCTCTGCGGTTGCTCCTGTCACAGTTCATTTGAGGCTCCTGGGGCCTTTTTTGTTCAGGCTTTTATTTTGTTTGCGGTTTGGAGAGAGCGCTGAATTATGCAACTGTTGCTGGCTGTCTGGACCGCCGGTTAATTGAATTTGTCGCGGCTTTCAACGATTGACGAGGGCGGGCGGAAAGTTTTTCAATTAAAGCTGCCCAGCGACAAAGGCAAAAGTCGCCACAAAAATGCAACCCAGAGAAGCCGGCCGGCCACCGGGGAAAACTGTAAAAGCGCCTTGGGGAAAAGGCAAGTTGCAAGGCTGCTGGTGAATTTAATTTTGCGATATTGCTGGGGAATTTAATTGCAGCTAAACAGGCCGACAGGCAATAACCTTCAATTTACCTGAGGTGACAGAAGCGACGGCCGACGCAGGAGCAAATTTATGGCCGCGTCAGATGGGAAAAAAGCGGGAAAATTATTTTTGGGTTTCCTTAATATTTGTTTTCTTTTTTAACCCTTTCGATTTTCTGCCTGCAATAAAAAATAACGAGGTTGCCTCAAACTCGTGCGTGTGTGTGGCTGCATCCCATCTAAATGCAAATCATGTTCGGCTATAGACGCATTGCAGTTTTTCCATTGGTTTATTTTTTACAGTTCCTGCTGCCGTCACACAGCCCAATACCCTTCCTTTCGGCTCTTAAATGGCCAGGGTATCCTCGATTCTGCTAGCTTTGGGCAGGGGTAACGAGGGTAACTTTCGGTTAAAGGGTAAAAGTTGAAGAGATTTGAACTAATTTTCTGGCCAATCCGTCCAATTTGTAGATCTTTTAAAAACAGTGGCTGGGGTAACAAAAGTAACTCTTAATTTCAGGGTACAAGTTGAGATTTGAATCATTTCATTCTCATCTGCGTTTTGAGCCTTATGGTCCTTCCTGACCAGTATTTCTATCGAGTCGAGTTTTTCCTTCTCTCCGATTCTTAGATTCTTAAAAGTTCTCTCAGATTTTGTTGGCTTCGGTCCGGGGTAACAAGGGTAGCATTCGATTTAAGGGTAAGAGTTGAGGAATTTTGAATTTTTGGACCCTTATAGAGATTGAAGGTCCTTCCCGGCCAGTATCTCTATCGAGTCTGTATTTCACCTTCTCTCCCATTCGTAGATCCTTAAAACCTCTAATTGTTCCTCAGATTTTGCAGGCTTTGGTCTGGGGTAACAAGGGTAACTTTTGATTTCAGGGTAAAAGTTGAAGACATTTAAATAACTGCAATTCCCTTTAGGATCCATCAAGTCTGCAACTTGAATTTACAGATCCTTAGAGACCACTTGCTGTCCCTGCTGGCGAATGGCATTTTACCCTTTCACTAATTTGTAGATCCTTTAGCAATTCTTGCCATTCCATCAAATCATTTAATGGCGGAAACGGCTTTCCCTTTTCGTGCTTCCCTTTCCCCCACAAAAGAGTATCCGTTTGCCTACTTTTAGGTGGAAAACTCTCGGCATAACCCTTTGTTTTTATGTTTGTTGTCTATTTAAATGGACCAGGCGGGCAGGCAGCCTCCGCTTGGCTGCCCTACGAAATTCGCATGGACGCTTCCGATTCAGCCATTTGCGTGGCCTCCTTTGGCTCCTTTCGCTCATCCCCTGCCATTGATTACGGACATGTCAGCTGGCTGCCCACAGGGAGGGTAGAATTTCACATAAAAACTAAAAAATCAGCCTCGATGGCGAACCCAGAAAAGGTAAATTCAACCAAAGATTTGCGGTTGCCGTTCTCGTGGGCCAAAACTTTTGCCAGCTGCCAGAAAGGGACTCTGGGGACAACCAGGACATCTAAAGATGGATGGCCTCTGGTGACCAAACCGACTTGTGTCCTGGACCTTAAAAGGGTTTCGGATTACCCCGGCCAAGGGTAATCGATAGTCGAGGTCGGTGAAGTCTCGAATCTTTGGATCCGTCAAGTTCATTGTGAACTTGATTTTCTGGCTAATTCGGTTGATGCGAAGGCGTAGCCTCGGGTTAAGGACAAATCACGCATCAATGGCCATCCATCAATTGCGGTAGAAAAACAAACAAATCGACAAGAAATAAAGGCCCCAAAAATCTCCTCACATCCGCCGGCGTCGCCATCTAATGTGATTTTGACACACTGACTGGAGGGAGCTCGGGTCCTTTTGTTTACACTTGTGCGTATTTCCGGTAGCGCCTCAGCCGGCTTGTGTATCCTTTTTGGGGCTTAGTTGTGTGTGCTTTTCATAATTGAATTTTATTAAACACAAAACGATTCGGTTGGCCGGGCAGAGAGCCTGCAGGACACCCGAGCGATATGATTGATGGGAATGTTTGATTGCCAAGCAAGGAAATTAAATATATTTTGTTGACTTGCCAGGATCGCAAAGCGTTTACCTTGCCAGGCTCAAAAGGGCTCCAAAGGAAGGAAAAGGATTCCGCCGCGTTTAAAAAAGAGCATGCAATCTTCAAGGATATTTTTGTTTTTTTTTTATAGGCCATGAGAATTTTGTGGGCTCTTCGTTTGCCTCCCAAAACAATCAGCCAAGCTGTCCATCAACTTGAAGAGCTTTCCCGTTTTTTGTTGGGGAGAAAGGGCAGCGGTTTTTTCAACTGTTTGCTTGGCTTTTGTTTGAGATGTGAAATCAATAAAGGCAGCCCAGTCCCGGGCCCAGGACCTGGCCCAGCCCAGCATCCCCAGCAAACCTGAAAAATGGGAGTAGATTTCGAACAAAGGAAATGCCGGCTGACAGGAGCACACACAGCGGCTGGTGTGTGCCATAAATTCATCAGGGTGTTAAATGGCTTATGGTTGGACAGACGGACAGCTGGGCAGTTGGACAGACGGCATGAAAATCCCGTTCAACAGAAGCGTCCAAGCCAAAAAAAGGATTATTTCCAACGCGCTTTGGAAATATTTTTATAAATTTTAATAAACCTCAAGTGGCCACACCCGCACGCACAGTCGCCCGGCTAATCGCCCGTTTTAGGTGGATCCAGCTGAGCCCTACGAAAAGGTCCCTGCGTCCTTGCGGTTTTAATCGCAATCTCCTTAATCTTCGGTTAGATTTCACACCGCAAATCTGAGGGGATTCTGGGCGCGTCTCTGTCCGCGAACAAAAGCAGCACTCGAGTTCGAGTGTTGGCATTTGTAATTAGAACGGCTTAGCGGGCGATCTGTCCAGCTGCCCAACTGTCCAAAGGCGCTGCCTAAGCTGCTTGGCTTTACTTTATGGAAGCCTCGGTGCTCTCATTGTTCTAATTTCATATAAAAATCCTAACCTGCCTGCCCGTCGCGCCTGCCCCTCTGCACAACTACCTAAAGGCCCATCTGCCCAACTGTCCAAGTGTCCGACTGTCTGTGTAAGCATTTAGCCAGCCCAATTGAGGGCCCAAATCGGCTTAACCGTCGTGTGTCGTCGGGGACCTTCGCGTCGCGCAAATTTCGACTTAATTTTTATAATCACTTCTACTATTTGTCCGGCTGTCTGTCTGTCCGTCGGACAAACAAAGCAACACCTCCAGGCGGTTTTCAGGGCCTCAAGGGGGCCTCTGGCGGGCCTCTGTCTGTCTGGCCGGTTGCATGTGTGCCACTCACAGGGGCGGCGGGTCCTGGGAAAGGGTTCTCGTCTGAGTTCCCCAAAAACGCAAGGGTCAAGGTCGGAGTTCTTGGTCGAGAGGCGCTTTATTAATTTAACTGAAGTTAAGAACTTTTTCGGGGTTCTTTTTGGAGTGGGATAAATGGCAGTCTGAGGATCAAAAGGAGAGAAAATTAAAGGAACTATTAAATCCAATTTGATTTGCTTGGTGAAGTTTTCAAAGAAATTAAGGAAAGGAAATATCAAGGATTATTGAAAGGTTTTATTGGCCCTTCGGATCTCTGATTCAAGAATCTTTCAGTCAATTCAATCTTTTTTAATGGTTCCTGAAGGTTTTATCTTTGATAGAAGAATCTTTCAGTCCTTCAGCTGCCTGCGGGGCTGTGAATAAAGTTGAAAACTTTATCGCTTTGTCATTGAAATTATCAGGCCATCAAACTGTTCAACGTGCAGCATTTAAATTGCTTATAATTCCCACGCCCATCAACCGCTGGAGGCTTTTCTCCCTGACCTCTGGCCCCCTCCACAGTCACGTGCAGGTGCAAATATCCTTGGATCTCGAGCTTTCAATCGCCCGCGGCCTCTTCCAGTGCAGCCTCCGCCAACATCTCGCTTTCATTGTCACACTAAATTATAACCCACGGCAATGACAATGAAACCGACAACGACGATGACACGCAGCCCAACAACGCCGACGGCAACGACAACGACGACAGGATTCCCAATTACTCTACGAGTGTGTGGGTGTGCAAATGAGCCGCAATTTGCCCAGACATTTGGGTAATTGCCAGGTATGCCCAATCATCCCCCCGCCTCATCTGCTGCCTCATCTAATTTCCCCTGCCCCGGTTTTTCCTCGGGGTTCCACGCCTGTCGCTGTCAATTTCCTTGGGTCGTAGGTGAGCTCATCGTTCCTGGAGAAAGTTTAGTTTAGTGTCCTAACTAATTTGGGGGAAAAATCTTGTGTATCCCGTAAATTCAGGTTTCTCTGGCCTTCAAAATTCATGGAACTTTGCTCCGCTGGGGACACGGCAATTGTCCTGGCAGAGGCACGCACAGGCGGTTGGCTGGCCAGGCCATTGATTGATGAATTGAATTGAACTATTGGACGGCCGGCAGGCCCCCAATTAGGGCTAAAATTGTTCGCAATGCAAGCGAAAAGGAAGCCAAATGCAAGAACGCCACTCATCGTCCTTTCGAAAACGGTCATTAGAGGGCGGCGGTGGGCGGGGCTGCCAAGGGGCCAACGGTGATTATAAGGACGACGTGGCTCCCAACCACGATGATTTGCAGGTAATCAGAGGGCGAAGCCTTGGCCGGGGCAAAGGGTCAAGCTTAAGGAAAATCAATAGCACACACAACACACGCACACCAACAGAAACGTATGTTTTAAATTCTTAAGTACGAATTGCGAATCTGCGAAGGCGGCGGCCAAATTGTCGCTGTTGTCGCTGTCATTGTTGCTGCTGATTGTTGTTGTTAGAAAGTTTTATGTGCTCCCAACTTGGCAGACAAATGCAAACCACAAACAAAAAAAAGTCCACAAAAATTCGGCACATAAAATTTGCCCGGCTTTTTCCCTTGCCCGCCCCCTGCCACGCCTCTTTTTCCAAATCCATATAAATTTCCTCATCTATCTGCTGTGCGTGGGTCCTGGCTGCGGTTTATTAACCACTTTCCATTAATTACTGTGGGATTTGTTGCTCATACGCCTCGATGGCCGGACGGGCGGCCGGGAATTTTTAGTTTTTTTTTTTCATTTACTAATTGAGTTTTATTTTTTTGGCCTGGTAATTTAATTTCTCAGCCGGCGCAGCTGCTGTTTTGGTCGTTGTTGTTGTGTGTTTTTTTGGTTAATTAATTTTTGCAATCCGCCAGGTTCCCAGGACCCGCATGAGGGACCCTTTAAAACACGCACCCCGTGCCCTTGGCCGGGTGGACTTTGGCCTCAGCCGTTTGAACTTTTACGCCTTTGACTTTGACTGACTGGCAATCCTGGCGGCCCTTCATGCTTTCAATTTAACTGCCAGACAACCAATGTCTCGGGGGCCACTTCAAAGCTCATTTCCTGATGCCCCCCCCCCCCCCCCCCGGGTTTGTTTTGTTGTTTCGGCAAAATGATTCTCCCTTTTTTTTCGCACATTTTGGGAGGGGGGGGGGGGGTGAAATTGTAATATTTCCTGTCCGTTGCATGGCCGACAGGCCGAGGCGAAAAACATCAAATAAACTCGGCGAATCCTTGGGAATCCTTTGGCTGTCCGAAGGCCCCACCCTCAGCCCGCCATTGACTCGCTTTTCGGGGACACAACTTCGATTTGGCTAAGCTTAATGGCCGGCCAGGATAAGCCGGAAAGGAGGCAACTTCGACTCGCTTGGAGTTTGATTTTTAGCTTTGAACTTTAAGGACAATTGTAGCTGCTCCTTATTTTCTGAGGGCTTTTCTTGGCGGGGAATCCGTTGCAAGTCCGAAGGCCTTTCAGGGTCCCATTTTTGGAGCCTTGAACCGTCAGGAGCCAACTTCGGACAGAGATAAGCTTAATGGCTGGTCAAGATAAGTCGGAAAGGAGGCAGCTGAGCTTTGAACTTGTTAAAGGACAATTGTAGCCGTTCCTTATTTCCTGAGGGCTTTGGTTTTGGAGGCTTTTCAGGGGCGGGTCTTGGGATTTCTTTGAAACGTCCGAAAGCCTTTCAGGGTCCCACATTTGGAACCTTGGAGCGTCAGGACACAACTTTGGCTACAACTAAGCTTAATGGCTGGCCAGGATAAGTCGGAAAGGAGCCAACTGCCTGGCCTCGCTTGGAGTTCGAATGTGAGCTTTGAACTTAAAGGACAATTGAAGCCGCTCCTTATTTCCTGAGGGCTTTGGTTTTGGAGTCCTTTCTTGACGAGCTTTGGGAATCTTTTGAAAGTCCGAAGGCCTTTCAGGGTCCCATTTTTGAAGCCTGGACAATTCAGAAAAAAGCCAACTGCCTGTCCTTCGATTTACTTAAAGTTTCGGCTTCTTTTTTCGGCTCTTTTTAGAGTTAATTTAAGGACAATTAAAGATGAATTTAAAGTCTTTTGTTGACGGGCTTTGGGAATCTTTTGAAAGTCGGAAAACCTTTCTGGGTTCAATTTTTGAAGCCTCACTGAGTCGCATTTCGAGGACAGAACTAGGCTGCTGCCTGTCCTTCGATTTGCTTAAAGTTTCGGTTTCTTTTTCGGCTCTTTATAGAGTTAATTTAAGGATAAGTGAAACCTTTCCTTAAGTCCTGAGTTATTTTCTTTTAGACTCTCTTTCGGTTGGCGGATTTGCAGGCCTTTGAATCTTTTTGTGGCAGGTAAGCAGGCAAGAAAAGGTCCTTTGGGATTTTATGATCCACGGTAGTAAATTCCAGGAATTTTGTGGACAGTCCGCCCGGATTAGCGGGATTGCCTGCTGGCCGACAATTAAAAAGCATTTTAGCTGGATTTTGTTTCAAAGGATTTCTAGATTCTTCTTTCTTATAAATAATTTTTATTAATTCACAATTTTCTAATTTTGTGCTAATTATAAATCAAATTTGATTAGCGTCAGGGCCACAAAAAATTCCTTAATAATACAAAAAAAATGCGAGTCTTTGCGGAAGTTTGTTGAATTTTTCCAGTGGAAAAATTCACAACTCCCAGACTCCCCCCCGCCGGTGAGGCACACCTGTTGCCGCACCTCCACCAACCACAGGATCACAGGTCCGTGCTTAGGGTTGTCCTGATTTCCACATCCGCCTTGAACCGCTTGGCCGCATTCTCCATGTCGCCCAGCTCACTGAAGCCCGGGAACTCCCCCGGGCAAAAGTGCCCGGCGATGGCCTCGGGAATGCGACTCACATTGTTGAGCATGTGGGCCGGCGTGGACTGGAGGTAGTGGCGCCACTTCTGGTAGGACCTGAGCGGCAGCTCCTTGGGCACCTCGAAGGTGGCATCGCGGCGCTGGCAGACCGGCGAGGAGGTCTTGCCCATCAGCCGCTGGGCCTGGGCCATCATGTGCATTTCCCACTCCAAATGGCCGATGGCCAGGCTCTGCTCGCTGCCGGCCGAGGACATCTCGCTCATTTCCTGGGTGCGCCTCAGACAGGCCGACCGGCTGGGCGTGGAGGCTCCGCTGCTGCAGGTGTAGTAGCCATGGGAGCGCTCGAGCTCAGCCTGCAGCTCCTGGGCTTCCTGCTCGGCAAAGTCATCGCAGATGGAGCGTTGATGGATGTTCTGCTGGTTGGGCCGCGGCTTGGGCGAGTCCTGGCGGCTCCACATGCTGCGCCGGCTGGGCGTGGTGCAGGCGCTGCCCAGGCCGCTGCTGGCGCTGTCCGAGCTCAGCCAGCTGGTGGGGCGGCGCTTCTCCGAGCGTCGGGCAATGTACATGCTCGAGTCGAGGGTGAGGTTGGGATTCTGGCTGGCGGCCAGTTTCAAGCTGCTGGAACAACAACCCATGGTGAGATTTCAATTCAAGACGAGAGTTGCGAAGGTTTGGAAGTTGAAGAGACGACTGTGGCTGTGGCGGGGCGAGCGGCGGCTTTTATACGCGGAGTTGGTGGCAGGTAGGCCGAGGGTCAGCGGGTTCTGGGAAACGCGAGCTTCACTTTCGCTTTACCTGCGGCCGCTAATCCGCCGGACCGATCCTGATGAGATTTCGGGACAAACGACTTTGAATTTATGATCCTAAGCCGGCTGGGCTGGACTACCTGAGGGAAGCGGCGACCTTGGCCAGTTGGCCGGGGCGTATACTCGATGAGGGCAGCAGCTTCATGAATCGGCCGGCAATTTTGGTGTGATTTGTGGGCCAAGGTCGGTGGACGGAGCGGAGGGTCGGTCAATGGAATTTTATGGCAATCGTTTTCCGCCTAAGCAGTCGCTCGAAAAACCGATGACGATGACGAGAAAAGTAAAATTCCTTTTATGACCGAAATGCAGTCAGCCGGCCAAACGGCCAATCGAGCCAACATATTTGTCCTGATTGCCATTTGTCCTTGTCGCTGGCCGCCTCACCCCTGGCTGCCATTGTCCCTGGCCTTTGTGTGGCGGACGCCATGGCGCAGCCACGGGAACGCCGATGACGCCGCCAGCTGTGTGCTGCGTCCTGCGGCAAGTGGAATCCCTGGCGGCAGCTGGCCAACTTGCACGAATTGTAATTGTGATTGTGAATTTGATTTCGGGCAATTTGGTTTCCCTGGAAAACCTGTCGGCCGCCAGGACTCCCCGCCTGGCCCTCAACGAAAGGCGGCTAATGAGCCCTTCAATTTGCCAAGCTTCCTTGTCGTTGTCGTTAAATTTTAAGGCCCCAAACGAAGGAGAGTTTATGTCTTAAAATCGAGGGGAAAACTGATAGAATTCGTCTCCCAGTTTTCTCACGAATTCGGTTATGAAATTTTCTGGTTCTTCGCTTAGCCAGGATTATATATGATTAAAGAACCCTTATTTGCTTAGGGAATCAAAGTTAAAGATTCCCAAACTAATCGGAAATATTTCCAGCCCTTGAATTCCCTGCCAACGAGTGTTTTCCGTTTCAATTTCCCAGCCCCGGGCCACATTCCCTTTTCGACATTCCCCGGTCTGCCTGCATGTTAAATTTTTGCATAAACGATTAGTGGAATTTATAAAGAAGAGTTCCTTACACCGGCTGTGGGTGTGGGAGTGTGCACACCTCCCTGTGGTGGGCTTGAATCGCTGATCGATCGTCGCACACACGCTGGGCAGGCAGCCAGCCGCCCTTGACTATTTACCCTTTGGCCAGGACACGCCACGCCATCTTGGGTTGTGTGGTTTCCATTTCGCTGGCCCGTTGCATTTTCACACGCAATCCTGGAGTGTGTGCCGGGCATTTGAATGGAATTTCCTTGAGTGCGCCTGGGAATCATCGAATCTTCCCAGGGAATGGCCAGCAGAAGTTTCCCAACGCCTGCAAATCTTTAATCGTCCTGGCCAATTGAGCCAGCGAATCGAAGCCAAAAAGGCAATTGAAATTCCAAGCGACGCCGGGGCAAATGCATCCAAGGACTCGGCCACTTGTCACCCAAAGACAGACCGACAGACAGGCCATAAAAAGTGCGACCGCCGAGAAAAAACTGCACATCTGTTGAGAGTTCACACTTCAATGGGCAGTCGAGTGAGTCCCTTGGAATTCTCAAAAAAAGAAGACAAACAAAAAAGTGAAATACAATTTTTCAATAACCGGCGATCGCAGGCGACAACAAGACGGGCTGGGAAATGGGCAGGACCAAGAATTTGCATGGCCCGTTTGGCTGTTTACCAAAGACATTTTCCGTGTATTTTTCACGGCCATAAAACCCGCCATAAACCGCCGGACCGGACCGCCCGCCCAGGTAGACGTCGGCCGCCGGCCTTCGTCCTGCCGGCGATCTGGTCACCCTAGAAGCGAAGCCCACTTGTTGATCCTGGCTGGTTTATCCGCGGGGCGGCCAGAGCGGAAATGCCCATTGGTATTTCCGTTTGTGCCGGCCAAAGCCACGGGAATTGCCAACTCCCGGCCCATATGTGGGTGAGTTTGCAATTCGCGGCCAAGGCGAAACCGATTAGCACTTAATTTTCCCCGAGATCAATGCGTTTTCACTGCAAATTAGTCAAAATGCCACACCTGACAGTCCGGCCCAGCGGGGATTTGCCCAGCCGCTCGCTGGGCGGGTACAGTTGTGTCGTCGCGCGGCTAGTCAAGTGTCCTCATGTCGTCCCCCGGGCAACGGGCACTGGCGTCATTAGCGTGTCTGTCGACGGTTTTATTGAAGTGTCAATATGCCTCAAACCGGAGGAGTGTGTGTGTGTGTGTGTGTGGGGAGTGTGTGTGTGTGTGCAATTAACGCCACTCAGCGGCAATCGATTGACGAGCAATCCAAGTGGCAAGCCAGAGAATCTTGCCGGAGTCCCATTAATTAAACGTCCAAATGCCCGCAAAAAGCTCAAATGACGCAGCATCCCTGGCAGCCAGGACGTTGGCGGGGGGGGGGGGGGGGGGGGGGGGCACGTGGGAAGGTCACTTTGCCATGTTGCGGGCCTTTTCCTCCCCCCCCCCCCCCAACCCCCAAAACCCCAAAGGCAATTGAGGGGGGGATT
>JBAMCP010001324.1:0-24124 GCA_037075105.1 Lissocephala sabroskyi | reverse complement strand
CGCTCAATTACAATGCCCTTTACAATTTAAGCTTAATTTATATAACGTGTAAGTACTTCCTGTTATTCCAGCCAACATAAAGAGCCTTCATCGGCATTCCTCCCGGGAGTTTGGCTTGATGCTGTCGGCTTTTTTATGGTCAACTCAGCCGCCGGCTATTCAAGTTGACAGCTTTTAATTGGACCAGGAAAACCAAGCTGCCAATTGGTTTCTCCTTAGTTTCCTTAAAAGGGTGGCAATTTTCGCCCCAGGGCAGTCCAAATTGAAAATTTTTTGCTTCGACTGCCCATGAAAACAGTCAAGGGCCTTCGACCAAATGCAGATAGTGGTTCCTATTTGCCTCTTGCTAGACTTATTATTAAATAAAACAAAGCATCCATATAAATTCTGAAAGGCATGACGAATGAAGTCCAAATCTATTTCCCGCAACTTAGATTCCTTGAGGTCCTTCTCGTAAACTGAGCAATTAGTTTGATTTAAGTTTGCAAATTTGAAATTTCACTAAGAAAATCTAATAAAAGCCCAGCAGCAACCACAAACTGCGAGCTGTAATCTCCACAAAACCTGTTTGTGCTTAAAGCAATGTGATGGAATTTAGATTTTAAATTTAACGCGTTGCCTTTCATGACTTCCGTGAGGTTTGTGCCCCTGCATGGGGTCTGAGTTTTGGCTTTGTTTTCAAGAACAACAATATTTTCCCACCCGCATCCCCCTCCCTATAAACAATATAAAAGAACATATTTTGATGTAAACATTGACCGACAGCCGAACAATACGCCAGCGCCTTTCACACTTTGGCCGCGGCCATAAACCTGCGCAAGGACAATGCCGAATGCTACATGCTGTTAGGCCGTAAGTGAGATTAAAAGCCTGCTTTGTGCTGCTGGTCAGCGCAGTTGTTAACCTTCTGTATTTTCCCTCTCGGCTGCGCAGTGTGCCTGCGGAAACTGGAGGACATGGAGAGCGCCTTTGTGGCCTTTGAGCGGGCCTGCCAGATGGCTAGTTCACAGCAGAGCTCGTCAAGGAATCCACTGATAGTCCTGAACTTTGCGCTGTTCTGCTATGAAACCGGGCGACTGGCATTGGCGGCCCAGCACTACAATCGATTCATGAGCCTCTCCCAGGACCTGCTGCTGCCCACGGAGGTAGGCCAGAGTTCTCTCCTAGACTGCAAATTGATGGACTTCTCTTGCAGTTCAAGTTCCAGGCTACGAAATTAAAATCCCTGCTACGAATATCCGGCGGCAGCATATTGGAGAATGGATCTGGATGGCCAGAGGCCGGCGAGCAGCTGGAAGAGCTCGGCACAGACCTGCCGCTGGAGGTCAATGCGGTGGTCAGCCCGAATCCAAAATAAGGATGCGCTTGCCTTCTTCACCTGCAGTTCAAATTTTTATTTACACATAAAACTTTAAGGTTGTTCTACAATGAAAAATACAAACATGTACAGCTCGCTTGGATCTTAACTTTAAATGGTCTTAAATTATTTCTTGGGTTTTTTTTGTTTATTTTAACTTTGCGTTTTGGCAAGAAAACAAGCAACCCCACAGGGGCTCACTGCTGGGGCTCTTGTCTTCCTGCGCTTTTTGCATTTCGATTGAAATTTATGGCTTAAATTCGAAGGCCCGCACACACGCACAACACACTGGCGGTGGGTGTGTGTGGGTGGGAAAATTCATGCTCACTTCACACACAATATTCTGTGGAATTTTGTAAATTAAATTTCTTATTTTTTTTCTAGGAATTACACGCTAATTGAATTTTAATAAACTCGATCAACACTGAAGCTGGAAAATTTCCATTTACTAAGCTTATTGGAAATTCAATGAAAAGTTTTATTAACTTTTTTTTTGTATAAAACTCTATAATAGAAAGTTTAACTCACACAAATTACTGGCTAGTTTAAGCTCAACTTCTGCAAGTTTTTTAGGTTTAATTTTACGTTTAGCTTAGCGTTAATGAAATCGGCACTTCTGTCAAATTTTTCGTAATATCCCCGCCTTGTATTCTGTTGGCCGGGATGGCTTTATCGTGCACCTATAACTTTTAAAAAGTTCCTAGTTTAGAAGTTTTATTTTCGCCCTCGGGACCCGGCCATCTTTCAGATCCGCCAGCCCCCGCATGTCTCCCTCTCCCTCCCAATCTCCACCACTCCCCCTCTACAGTCTAGACACAAGTGGTGGTAACCCTGGTGAGCCGGGTCATTTCCGTGCTGCCAAAGTGCCGCTTAAAGAACAGCGACTTGAACGTGGTGCGGAACTGCTTGGACATCAGCCCGTAAAGCACAAAGCCAATGGCCGCATTGATGAGGGCCAGGAGATCCATCAGCTCGCCGAACGGAGGGTAGCAATGGGCAAAGAAGCACTTCTCCAGCATGCCCGACAGCAGCCCCAGAATGCCCTGGGGGAACTCGGTGATGAGGAAAAGGATGAGCACAGCCACCAGCAGCAGCGTCGTCCGGTCGTTTCGCCGGTCGCAGCGCGGGGGTCTGAAAACAGCCAAAGGGTAATAAAGAGCTCAGCGGCGATGGCTTGGCATCTCACCTCTTGGACTTGGCCTCGTTCAGCTGGATGGCATATTTGGTGGAATTGTCGTAGTCCTTCAACTTCAGGCGCCGTCGCGAGGCCTCGCACAATACCCGCATCAGCACAAAGCTGATGATGGTGAGTATGAAGCAGGGCAGCAGTTTGATCAGCACCGAGTGAATCCAGAAATTGAATCTGTCAAGAAAAGTTGTTACCCTTTCAACGTTTTTTTTCTTGGCCGCTGCCAGCCAGTCAACTGCTCACCTGTACAGAGCGGTGTTTTTGTCGGCCTCGACATGGTAAAGGGGCACTGGACTGCCCATCACATAGGTTTCGTGGACCTTGAAGACGAAGTAGGTGGGGAAGCAGAGGATCGGCGAGAGGATGAAGGGGAAGATGATGGCCTCTCTGGAATGCGCTAGCAGGAAATTGGCACAGCCACCGTTGGGATGCCTGTGGAAAAGACAGGGAAACAGTTTGCTAAAAAAAAACGAAAGAAAAAGGAAACCAAAAAGCGACAACGAAGGTGGGTAAAAAAGAAAAAAGGCACAAATTTTGGCTGCATTATTCGGATTAGTCACTTTGGCATGGACTTTGGTTGGTTTTTTTTTTGTGTATTTCAAGCGCCCGCAGGAATCAAATGAAAAGCTTCCACAGCCACAGCCACTCACCTAATGGCCACGTACCGCCACACGGCCAAGGTCACGGTCAGTCCAATGGAAATTGTATGCAGAATTTGCGTGAAATGCATGTGGGCCAGCACATACACCGCCCAACCATAGCTAAAGTCCTTCTCTCCTGGAATCCATAACCATCTATTAATGTGTTCCTTTGGTTAGTGGGTGGTTGGGGTTGGCTTACCTGGTTTCATGTAGATGTACTGGTAGCTGGTGAAGGGTATGTATTCAATCATAACGAACATGTCGGCCACGGCCAGCCACATTAGGATTTTGTTGATGGGGGCCTTGGCCATTTCTTTTCGGGTGAGGACCATGATGTTGAGGATGTTGGCTATCGTGCCGAATATGCAAATCTGGCGAAAACACACAAACAGACTTAAGCCTCCGAAGGACTGAAGAGCGGTGGCAAGGAGGTGACAGCATAAATTTCCATCGCCCAGCGAGAATACAAAAAAATTGCTGGCCATGTTTTATTCATTCCCACAAAATCGGGGCCAGGGCAGGCCTAATCATTAGCATATGTGAGTGATTGGGTGGTCTGGGGTCACCATTTCCGGTTGCCCGCAGCCACCGCCGACCATCACTGGGGCCCCAGCTTAGCCTACTTTGATATTTTCCTGTTTTGGTCCCGGGGATTTTACTGTATCGGCCTTCGCCGGGCAGTCAACGCATCAGCAGCTCTTTAAGCTCGGCCAACTCTTAAAGTTCGGTTTGCTTTTTTATTCATTTGACTTTCGGTTCGATAGATGCCCAAAGAGTAATTAAAATTATATTAAAATCGGATGTGTACACTTTAAACAGGACTCAATTCCACACGTCGCTAGACTGTTTAATTCGCGTGGATACCCGGAAATGAAATTGACTGTTTCCGTCTCCCCCTCTCTCTTTCCCCGTTTTTTCTTTCACATTCTTTGTTTCTCACTTTTGCCTTTTGGCGTATATTTTTAATTAAGCCTCTGACGTTTGCCCTTTACACCAAAAAAAAGCGAGGAGTATAAAAGTTTTCATTAAGGATTCTCAAATCAAGTCTTCCTTTAGAAATGGACAAGTAGTCCCGTCGAGTAGCTTTGAATCCGCCTCTCTGCCTCATGTATCCGACTATCTATCTGTCCATCTGTTTTTCTAAACTTTCCGTTTGTCTTTAGTCAGCTCTCCACTTATCCATTTTCCTGATCTAAGGTCGGCTTCCTCCATATTTATGTCCGTCTTTGTCGATTCATTCTTCCATATCTACAACTAATCGTCGGTGAGTCTTACTGATCAAATCAGTATTTCTTTGCCCGTCTCTATTCTGTTCAATTGCACACACCATCCAAGTGGGAGCCACAGGGAAAATGTGTCAAGTCCGACGTGAAACAAAGCACCTTAAAGTCCTGTTTGTTGAACAGTTTTGGTCAGGATAAACGAAAGCTAAATTAAGGGGAAGGGGTAAGTATTTAAATTTGTTCGCTGGTCGTTTCGTTTTTGCTGGGTGACAAAGCGATGAAAATCATTTTCCCCGGGGGATGGCAAAGTTCAGTTGGGGAAAAACTCATCAACCAGCTGGACGGTTAGAAAGACTTGCGAGTCCTTTTTCGCTTTGTCTATTGTTTGACTTTTCGACTTGCTTTCATTTATTTTCCCCAACCGGTTTCCCCTGTCCCCTTCAAATTAACGAACCGCCGCTCTTGTTTTCGTCGTTTTTCCTAACAACAATGACAAAATCAAGATAATTAGACCCGTCAAAACATTAGTTTTTTGGACTAATGAGCGAATCGGTCTCCGCTGGCCTGGCCGAGGTCCTCGTTCGCTCATTCACGCCTGGTCTTATCGACCATCTTTTTGGCCCTGCCTCGCCACCCACCACTTGCCATCCATCACTCACAGAAGGGGAGGGGAGAGGGCAACTTACCAGCAGGGATACATAGCCGTGGATGCTGTTGTAGGCCCTCAGCCATTCATAGATTTCACCCTGACAATAACCTGCGCACTCGTCCTGTGGTTGCGATTGATCCTTCTTGTTGTTGAACTGCTGCAGGCGCTTTACGAAATCGCGTATATCGCTGTCCGTAATCTCCAGTCCTTGCAGGACCGTGGAATTGAATGCACTGGGCAGCGGGGCCGTATGCAGTTCGCTTTGTGGTTGGGCCATATTCAAAGTTTCCTGCATTTTTGCTTCGAGTTCGGAAGTTCCTCAGGGCTAAACGATGGGGACCGCTGGAAGGTCCCTTTATAGCATCACGGGGGGGAGGTCCCTGCAAAAGGAAGAGAAACATAAAGTGATTACTTTTGCGGGTGAAATGAGCTCTCTGGTGAGTAGTGATAAGGAACCAGAGGCAGCGTGACTGACATGACTCACGGTAAAGAGGCTTACACGGCAGAACATCCTATTTTCGGGAGAGATTATTGTCCTCCTTTCAGCCTAACGAGTCACAAGCATCTGTTGGAAGGCAACCAACGCCTTTTACCCTTACCCTCTCGGGACTTTGGGTAGTTTGTCGCTCAAGACGCTACAATAATTTGATCATTCAGCAACAAGGAACAACGAAAGTTCCTTTTCCGCCCGCCAATGCCACTTTATGGCGATTTGCTTTAACGCTTTGCTTATGGCAACTTTCAGATCCCCCCACGTTGCTTTTGGAGGCCCGCATCCTTTACGACCCTGGAACACAATCGCACAAATCTCATTTCATTTGGCCTAATCAAACAACAATTAATTTAATTGCAATCGGATTAACCAAAAATATTCACAGCCAGCAATGCCAACGGAGGCCGTAAAGCCGCCACAAGGGACACAATTAGATCGAAGCCAAGTCGCCGTTTACGGCGGTTGTTGGAGGAGTCGACACATTGAAACCGCCAACGACACGGCCCACACGACCAGTTGAGTGAATGAGTGGTTGGCGGTTGGCTAGCTGATTGATTGACAAGACCAAAAACAAAGTGGCCGAAATGAAATGCCTGCCTGCAGTCGAACATTCGAGCAGACCAATTGGCCAATTGACTTTGCCCCCTTGGAACTCGGAGGCGGTCGGGTTGGAGACCACCGCTGGGTGTTGGCCAACCCACTGACTTGGTGGTTATTTAAATTTTGCAGTTTCTGGTTTCACTACGTCTCTTTTCGGTGACTGGTGGGCGTTTGTCGAACGCTTGCTGCCGTTGACTAATGGAAGCAATATTAGTTGAGCAGACCAAATATTTCCAAACGGAAACAAATTTTCACCCAACTCTCTAATGAGATTTGTTTTGCCAGACCAGAAGTTGAAGCTTAAATTCAAAATATATTTTAGGTAAATTTTGGTATGCCACAAGACAGAAAACAAAATAACCCAGTAAATTAAATTCTGGGCTGTCATTTTCAGAGAGGATTGAAGGTAACAGTCAGTGACAACAATAAATTTTAATATTCGACTGCTTGTGCCCAATTCAATTAATTCAATCTCTTGCACAGAGACAAAGAGCCTCAGTGCAGCCAATTGTGGTTCAAAACTCATTGAAGTATTTAGAGATTAAAGTAGAAAGAAGTTTTCAGAATCAGTCAGAGAAGTTATTCAATATTTAATAATAAATATTTGATATTTTCTGGCTTTTTGTTGGAGTCCCGTCAGCTTTAATTTAACTAGCTTTTGCGTCTAATTTACGCCCACTCTATTAAGAAACAGTTCATTGAAGCTTTCCCAAAAAAAGTACAGTTGTTGCTGGTTATCGAAATCGGCCGATTGATCAGTTAAGCGCGCAATTAAACCGCCAATTGTAGTCGTTTTGCCATTGATATTTACCAAATTAATTACAACAAAAATTGTTGGGCTGGTTTTTGTTTTTTTCTGAGGTCTGCTGACAAGCGAGTTAATTGCAAAATGTCAACTGCAGTGGCCAACATAATTTTCGCATTTTTGTTTTTTTTTTGTGGTAATCGATGAAAAAACCAGGCACACCTGCCGCGGCGACTGAAGTCCATCGTCGAAGGCGTTGCGTTTTAATTGCTGCCCCAGACAGACGGGCATTGAGGCAGTCAGTCAGTGGGACAGCCGAGTAGACCGGGAGACTGGCAAACGGACATCGGCTCCGTTAACAAGGCGATAAAAGTATGGCGCATAAATCACTCAACATTTTGAATTGTGCAAATCAAAGTCGCCCGCTCGTTGTCAAACCCACGAAGGTGTTGATGGCGTCCAACGACCGGCGGCGCCGCCGTCGTCGCCGGCAAATCGCATTAGTCTAATAGAGCGAGTTGTGAACCGGGCGGGGGTCGGCGGCACCTGGCAAACGAGTCCTGGCCTATCAACTAATTTGCACGCCAGGTTTTGCAACATAATCCCCGCCTCCTCCTCTTACCCACCACTCAACTGCTGGCCATGTTTTTCCATTTGTCTGATTGCCTCACACCGAAAGAAAAATAAATATAAGAAAAATTATGCATATTTATGCGTTGGTCGTCGGACCGATTTGATGGATGTCTGGCAGACCCACAAATACAGCCAGCCAGCAGTAAAAGAGACCTTACAAATATTCGCCATTCACGAGGGCCATCCAATTGCTTGGTCCATTACTCATACGCCGCGCTGGACAAATTGAATTTTAACCACCGGGCAATAACCGAGCCTGCAGCCAATCGATCAAAAGAGCCGCCTCCACTTTAAATCAAATTAAAGGCTAACAAAAACTCTCTCATGATTTTTACGGGCTCACGGAAAATTGATTAAAAACAGGGAAACGGCGGGGAACCTCAATTGAATAGGGAAAGAAGGAAAGAGTTTCCTTTCCGGAGGCATTCGTGGGAATATCAACAGGCACCTGCCATTTCCTGCCTTCGTATACGTTACAGAAAAAGATTTATGCGAAATTACAGCTCATTAAATAAAATAAGGAAGAGTTGATTGCCAGGACTCTCGGGTTGCCAAGCACCTCCCCACGGCAAGGAGAATGAAGACAGCTCCGTTCGTGCTGGCAACTGACAGACCTAGATAAAAAGCGCCATAAGGACCTTGTGCTTTTTCTGCTCCTGCTGTTCGGTTGGCTTAATTAATGTTTACTGTGTGAGTTTCTACTTAGCCCGGCCATGTGTATGAACGGGGCAACCCCCAATCCTTCGCCCAACACACAGACTCCTGTATTTTTTATTGCAACCACTCGCACCCGTGGGGCCCATAAGCCGCCCCCCCCCACCACTCACATTGAAGCCAACATTAACTGCCTTTTCGCCTTTACGGGCCGCCGGGCAATTGGTGAGTATTTAAATGTAATTAGATTCCTTGAGTTCTTTGAAAACGGAGATTGCGCTAAGTGCCCTGCAAATAGTCGGGCAGTCGAGTTTTGGCTTTCAATTATCAGAGCCAAATGCGATCCGATCTCGAGACCATTAGTCGCCGTCAAAACGGCTTCAATTTCATATTTTATAATGCCAATTTGTCAGTTGGGGCTTTGTGTGTTTATCGCTTGCCCAAAATCTGTGCACGTGATCGGCGGCAACGCACTTGGCACTCAAAGTGAGTGAGTAACGTCGCCTGCCAGGCCGCGCCAGGTGGACGGACAGTCGGCCAGACGGGCATTTGTCGACTTGATTTGTGCAACCAGCCAGCCGGCTTGATGTGGGCATAGATTTTCCATCGGCCATGTGCGTATTTTCAATGATTTTCAATTTGGCTCGTTTACTGTTCGCCAAAAAAAAAAAAAAATACTTTTTGCCTAATGAGTGCGTTTGACTTAGTTTTTTTTTTTATTACACTTCTCTCGTTGTTGTTGTTGCTGTGTTCCGAGTGAGTTTCTAGACGCTGGGGCATGCTATAAATGCGGTGGTTCTAGCGCCACTCGTGGTTAGTTGAATTTTGGACACCATCGTCCTCATCAAGTGTCTGCCAGTGTCCCTGTCACTCTCTTTCTTTCTGTGTCTCTGTGTGTGTGAAGTAGTGTTGTGTGTACAAAATGAAAGTCGCTGTAAGTTGATCAAAGGATTCATTGAGCTATCAAATTATCCTAGAGTTTCAATCTCCACTTTGAAGCAGCAAAGCAGTCAGCACAGAAAAATCTCATCAAGTACCTTATGAGCGCATCTGGTTGTGCGCCACTGGGTGTGTGTGTGTGTGTGTAGAAAACTTTTTCCCAAGTGCCCTTGGAATGCGAAGAAGGTAGTTGGGCGATTTGATTGAACCGAAATGCGTCTAGACAAGACGGAAAAAGGCGAACTTTTGTGTTAAATGCTTAATGAGTTTTTCATTAGTTTTAGTTGATAACTCGGCCAGGACAACGGGGGTCCTCGACGTGCCTTCCACTCACAAAAAAAAGGGTTTTAGGGAGCACTTTGCATCTTTAATCTCGGTGAAAGCAAAAGCGAGAAGTTTGGTTCGAAGAGCTTAAAGGTATTTTTTGTAAGTTTAGTCAAAGTTTTTAATAACTTTTAGTGCAGCTGCGAAGTCAGGGAAAAGACAGGACAATAATAAAGTTTAAACCTCGAAAGTAAACTAAAATTGGACAAGCTGCAAAAAAGATTTCAAACTTGAACAGCCTTCAGTCTGGAATTTAATGGATTAAAATCTAATTGACCCAAAAATACAATACCAAAGTCCCTTCATAAAAACAGACAGACACGCATATTCCTAAAATAAATTTTCTATTCCTTTTCTCCACGAGAGTTTTGCTTAAGGAACTCTGAAATTTAAGCTCTCCTTGCCCTTTGACAGCCTGAGTGACTACTTTGATCCTTAATAAAAGTCTCCTTGTTTATTTGCAACACTCGTCGTATTTTATGGCCGCCCTCTTCAGCCGATTGATTGTGTTTGCTGTTTAATTTAATGGAAAATGCAGAGCAGAAAATTCGCTCCCTGAACTTTGAACTGCTCATTGGCGGTGACTTTTAAAAGAACACAAGAATTCTCTATAAATTTTGCATATTTTTCTTGCCCTTTAAGTTAATTCTGCTTGTCGCCGGCATCGCTTGCGTCTTGGCCGCACCCATCGAACAGGAACAGGACCAGCAAGCCACTGACGAGTCCTCGCTGAAGGCCAAGCGTGGCCTGTCCCTCGGCCTGGGCTACCACGGCTACCACGCCCCGCTGCTGACGCACACCACGCATTATGTATCGTCGCCGACAGTTGTGCATCATGCCCCATTAATTTCGCATGCACCGCTCATTGCCCACGCGCCGCTGATTGCCCACCATCCGGTGTCCTATCATCTGCCCACATACCATTCGATTCATCACTTCTAGGCGGCCCGGCCCGAATGGCAGCGGCACGTTTGGTGTGTATCAGAAATGGGAAATCAGCAGCAGCAGCAGCACAAGGATAACAAGAACATCAACAAAAGGATTATTACAGCACCTCCTCCACCCTCGACTCTAAGGCAATGCGTGCCCATTTTCGGACTCCCGGCTTAGGTCCTTTCTTTGTATACAATTCAGTCGCACATTCGATACATTTTCCTCCTTTGTAGTGAATAAAAAAACCAACAAGTTTTCCTTGCAACCCACCGACCCGGCGAGCGGGCGTTTTTCTAAACGGCCAGGCCACAAATTGCGTGTGTGTGCTGCTCCTTGTCAGGGCACTTTAAGCGCCATTCACGGGGGTCCTTCGGCCAACATAAACGTCATAATTACCTCCACAAGTAGCCTGCCAGCGGGACCGTAAAACCAGCAGCCTTAGAGCCGCCACAAAATTGCACATTTGAAGTGGTCGGTGCGGCCGAATGAGTTTGGCTTATAATCGAAATTAATGTGACTGCTGGCAGTGGCTAATTTATAGCCAGGACTTTGCGGCCCCGCCGATTAAATGGGCGGCCAGAAATTAAATCCCCTTTCTAAATTCCCTCCCCGAAAACCCACCACCGCCAGCCGACGGCCTGGTTAATATGCATGGCATATTTATTGCTACAAGTAAATCGAATGAAAAGGACAGTTTATGAAGGGCCCCAGCACCGGCCCGGGGTTCCCATTTAGTCCGAGAAGCTGTCGCTCCAGTACGTGGTGGTCAGCGGGGCCACCGACTTGAACAGATCGCGCCCGGGAATGGCGCTCTCCCCGTGGCTGGGGCGCGGCTTCGGCTCGGTGAGGTACGGGCACGTGGTGGTCTGGTGGCGCTTGAGCCGCGTCTGGTTGAGGAAGGTCTTCTGGCAGCGGCGGCACTCGTAGATCAGGCCGTGCTCGTCGTGCTTGATGGCCATGTGGCGCTTGAGGTGGACGCGCTGGCGGAAGACCTGGGAGCAGAGCTCGCAGCTGAACTGGGCGCGCTCCTGTTCGTGGCGCTCCATGTGGGTTTCGTAGGCGCGGCGCATTTTGAATTTTTTGCTGCAAATTTCGCAGGTGATTTCGATGCGGCTCTCGTGGACCTTGCGGTGGAGGACGTAGGACTGTTTGCGGGAGAAGGTCAGCTCGCAATGATCGCATTCGAAGGGGCCTTGGCCTGAGGGCGGGGCTGGGTATTTCTTTTTGGGGGAACTGTCCTCTTCGTTGCCGCTGCCAGCTGCTCGCTTAAAGCCCTTTTTGCGGCCACGTCGACGGCCAGGGCCGCGCTTGCGCTTGCCGCTGATGTCCGAGTCGGGGGAGTCGCTGTCGCCGCTGGTGGAGACGGCCTCGTCGGACACCTTGAACTCCACGTCGTCGTTCATTTCCTCCTCCTCGCTGGCCGAGTCCGAGACGGGGGCATCGATGACCACGTAGCCGCGTGGACGGCGGACTTTGTTTTTGCTGCGGGACAGCCGCTTGCGTAGCTCCCGCTCGGTGGTCTCCAGCTGGGTTTTCAGCTTGATGGCAATGTTGACATGCTCCAGGCAGCTGCGGCAGATGAACTGCGGCATGAAGTCCTTCAGGGCAATGGAAATACTGGGGCAGATGACCAGCAACAAGTCGGCTGGGGTGCCTTTTGTAGCGCCCTCAAACAGGCTGACTAGATCTTCTTTGCTGGTGCAGACGCGGCACTGGTTTTCGTCGACTTGCTCTTCTTTCTTGCGGGACGATAGCTGGGTTGGTGCTGCCTCGGGTTGGGTGTCGTCGCCGGTGATTAGCTCGCCCTCGTCGGACTCTGGGGCTGGGGCGGGGTCGGCTGGGTCTTCGGGGTTTTCCGGGTCGGCAGAGGCAGCCAGGGCTTCTTCGATGTTTGACTCGTTTTCGGCTTGGCTTGTGCCCTCCTTGGAGGGCTGCTCCTCGGTTTCCTCGGTGTCTTCGAGCAGCTCCGTCTCGTCCATTGAGGCCTGGCCTTCGCCTTCCAGATACTCAGCCTCTCCCATTTCCTCCTCTGTCAATTCCTCAATATGCTCTTCCATCTGGTCGTCCACATGCTGCTCGACCTCCTCCACATCGTCGCCCTGTAATCAGGTGGGTCCTTGATTAGTTGCTCTTGCGATGGCTTCGAGCGCTGGGCATACGCACCTCTTCCAAGTAGTCGATGATTTCGCTGGGCGTCTCCGCCGCGGGGGCTTCGGCGGTGTTGCCGGAGCCGCCGTTGAATGTCGCCATGCCGTTTAGGGCTGCCGTCGAGTCAATGTCGATGGCGTTGGCAATGACTTTTGCAGTTTCTGATTCCATTTGCAGTGGAGCGTTGTTTTTTTGGCGCGCCTTCTTTGCCTTGCCGGCCCAAAACAAAAGTGGGAAAAAACCTCACTGGGGTTAAAGAACAGCAATTAGCGGGGGTGGGCGAAGTGCAGTGGTGATTATGATTTCATTTATAATTAAAATTGCACTTTTTTTATGGGCCACACGCAATTTTCACCCACGCGTCGGTTTTCTATTTGCGTCCGTCGAGCAATTTTATCTTTTTTGGCGTCTTCTTCTTCTTTCCAGCGCTTTGTTATGTACGCGGCGGCCATGTTGTTGTTGTCTCGCGAACCGAACTAATTCACCACGAACACCATACGGAACCAGTGTACTGGGCGCGCTGGAACAATATTTTGAAAATGTTCCTTTTGGTTTTTTTAAAACACAAACTAACAAATCTAAATTAATAAATTATCAAACAAAAATTGTATTTTTTATTTCTATATATTTTTATTCTGATTACTTTGAATTTTATTCGCAAAATTTGAACTCCAACAAACGGAGCGAACCAATTCGCCGCGAACGAACACAATCGATAGGCAACACCGCCTGAATTGGCGCGCAAATTTGAAATGAGCCTTGCGAAGTTCGGCCAATCGACGAATTGTAAATTTGTAAACAATTCAACGGAAATACATAATCATAGGGTACAAATTACCACCTCTCCAATGGTTCCGTGTGTTTGCTTTGCAAATGGCTGCGGCTCTCGGCGTTGGTATCCAGAGGCATTAGTTTTATGTAAATATTTTCATTAAAATCAATTCCCCAGAACGAAGGAACATTTTAGCCAGTAGCCCATCAGCGGAGCATCTGCCCGTCAAATGGCAAACACATTTCAATAAAACAGCCTCATTCATTGTCAAAACAACAACAACAACAGCAGCAAATTCACAAATTCACTACACGGTCAGCCCCACACCGAAGATTGCCCGAGCATTTATTTCAATTATACGTTGGGTATTGTGGATACCGTGGAGTATGTGAGGGTCGAGGAGACTGCTCTAAAGAAAAATTGTTTACATTAAAGCGGCCAATGGTCCACCCCGGCCACCCCCACCAAAAAACAGCATCGTCGAGGAAGCCAGTCAGCCATTTTGCTGTCGTTTTGTATTACGTGCTAACAGGTCCTGCGACACGCTCCCTGGTTGCGTGTGTGGGTGTACTTTCTGTTCCTTTGATTTACGTCAACAATCCTAGCAACAAAATGCTCCCCTACCGCCGAGCTTATATGGCATTAGCATCGCTGCCATCATCAAGCGATGGGTGCCTCTTTTTTTGTTGCCGCCTTGTCAAGCAGGCGTAACGAGCCGGGATCTGCGAGGGACAACCGCCGTCTGGACACCAAGATAAATACCGCGTTTAGTTTTATGTTTGAGAACGAAAAAAAACGAACACGAATAGGGGGACCCCGGCGATGTCAGATGACACAGGGGCTTCCGTTTAAGAGCCTCGCAAAATGATTAATTATGCATGAGCTGCCCCGACGACGACGACGACGCCGACTCAACTGTACCCACCGCACATCGCTACCGTTAACCGTCCGACAAGTTCAAAATGGCGACGGCATATGTTGCTCAGACTGCGAAACAGCGACCGGAAGGAAGAAGGGCAACCAACATTGAATATTTTACTTAAATTAATGCTGCAGCATTTCATGTGCAAGGCTTACATCCTCTCACGCATACGGGGTTTATTTACAGCAAGGCCGCAATTGATTTACGGAGCGACAAACGGAAAGAAATTCGATTCCTTTCCAATTAATTTATGTAATGCGTGAAACCGCAAAGCCAAAAAAGACAAACGCAGCGAAGAATTTGCTAGACAATGCCAACGATTCCTGCAAAGGAAGTTCAAGTTAACTCAGCCGCCAGCCAGCAACAAATTTCTAGTCAAATTTTGCGGCTTGCCAAGCAGCCAACTGCCCGGGTCAAGTGCTTTAACTTTTGGGCAAAAAGGCAACCTGTATTACCTCCCCCCACAAAATATATTCATGTACTTACCGCCCAATCCCCACCCACCTCTCCGCAGCACAAAAGTTAAGTCAAAGTTCATGTAAGTTTCATTTTCCTGGGCTGGCTGGCGGGGCGAAATGAACAAAGGCAAAAATACCTGACGACCTGTCAACTTTGCCGAATATGTAACGGAAATTAAGCCGCTATTACGGAACTCCCAGTGGCCCGGAGACTGGGAGATTATGGCGCCCCCGAAATGCGGTCAAGTTGCGAAATTGCGTAAAAGAAAATTTCCCTCTGGAAAACTTCTGCCGCTCCTGAGATGCCTCACTTAATGCTTTCAAATTATCCGAACTCCCCGACCGCAGCACATGAGCAGCGGCATTTTAAATTGGCCACGCCAGCCTGCCCAGCAGCCACGGCAATCAATCAACGAGTTTTGACTCAAATATGTGCGAAATTGCCCACTGGGCGGGGGGCGTGGCGCTGTCTGAGCAGGATTAGCATAATGAAGGCCGTTCCCTCCGCCGGGGCGGCCGTTTAAACGGCGCGTCTGCCGCCGGCTTCGTGCCTCGATAAGGTTAAAACGTTAATGGTTAATTAGAATTGGGCAGCGGTGCATTAATTAAGTTGGCCATTAAAATAGCTTCAATGATAACAGAGATGTCGGCCGCACACGTCGATTGAATTTTCTCGCCGACAGCCAAAAATTTATCAAAGTCAAATTAAACGAACGACAGACGGACGCGATTGTTTTGCTAGCCAAATTAATTGCCTTTTATTAAGTTATTTATTAATTATGTTAGTTTGTCATTAATCTTGCCGTCGCTTGTATTTTCCCTGTCAATTTTCTCGGGTCGGACTACACACAAATTCCAAATTTTGTTTTCCTCCCCCCACAAAACAGACCATTCAAAATTCCCTTTTTCACTCGATGTCGTTTGTTTGTTTATTAACACAGTGCGCAAATACCGTAAAAGCCAATTTAATTTATCCTCAGCTCTCTCTCAAATTGAAAGCAGGATAAACACAAACCAAAGGCGGTTGTCTGGGTTCCAGGCAAGCCCGTCAGGGTCCCATCAGTGCAAAGACTTCAAGTGGGTGTCAATGCATTAAACACTTCATGTTCTGTGAAGCTAAAGGAAGCAGAAAAGGAATTAAACAATCTGCTTAATTAACATTTTCATGCTCTCAGCTCGGAGATACCTAGATTTTCAAAGAGATTAAGATATTTGCTGCGGAGATAAATCCGAATATGAACATATTTGCAATTTAGTTAACTTTTAAAGGGAGCGAACCGTAGCAACTATTAAATTAGGAATTCCGCTTCAAAGCATAGTTGAAAATTGAGCCCAAGAATCCTTTTAAAACCTAATAAGCTCTCTCGAAATAAGACGCCTAAATTGGGCTCACAAATCTTACGAACCAACCGAAATTAGAATCCCTCAAAAACTCAATTAACCAACTCAACCGACCCGAAAACGGAGCCTCCTTCGTATGAAGAAAAATTGTTGTTGCCGTTGCTTTCAAATTAATGCGATTTTAATTATTAAAAATTCTTCCGCGTGTACAAAAAATGTTGTTAATGTCTTTCTGGGCTCAGATTTATTTCCATTAGAAAATTGCGGTGTCTGAACTTCCGCACCGAGAATGTCAACTCATTTCGGCTTTGGTTGTGTGGGTGTTTTCCGTGATAATCCATTTAGAGATTTGCAAGCGTTTAACCAGAAAACGAGAAAGGTTTCCTAAAATTCAATCCCCTCAAGGGATTCCCCGGCAACCCACCCAACTCACCTACCAATTTGCCTGGGGCTGGGGAGTCTAGAATATTTGGTTGGTTGGGCGCTTTATTGCTTTCATATTACCGGTGTCTGATTGTGAAATGGTGGCGGCTTTTCGGTGGCTTTCCGCTGATTGCCGACGGCCAATAAACCAAGCGAAAATTATTCGTGATAAGCGGTAGTCAAGGCTCTTTGGCTGGGGACCTCGTTATCGGGACATTGGATTAGCCCGTCGAGCACATGGCCCTGTTCCCAACCACCACCCGAACCACCCACCCTGCGACTTCCTGGCGGTCCCATCGTCCGATTGCTCAGTCAGGTTTCCGCAGCGGCTGGCGGGGTTTCCTTTCCCGCCGGACTGGCTCGTGTGTCTTAATCAATTTAATTTTTCGCTTTTTTCTTTGACAATATTGTGAGAGTGGCGCACGTGTATGCATTACCATATTCACCTGTTTTCACAACAGAGTGAAGTGCCGTAAAAACAAAACACGAAAAAAAGCCAATCAAACTCGCCTACAAAGTTTGCTCCCCTCCGAGGCACAAGGCGGGCCCCCAGGCGCCTCGAGTAGCTCTGTCGTCAGCATCGGAGGCCGCGGACAGGGTTGGTATTTTTAGGCTTGCCACGTACCAGCTGCTGCCACACACACGCTGAGGAACACGTGCGGCAAGGAGGTTGAAAACTTTAAACCGCACATTCCAGGCGAATTCCTGGGAAATCTAAGAGCCCAGAAGCGCCAAACCGAAATCAGGCCTAGACGAAAGTTTCGTTATTAATTTTCTAGAACATCAAAAGTGTAACGACCCACCAACAAGAAGACCGACTGTGGCTAAAGAGACAGAAAGCTTAGGGCCACAAGATGGAAAGAGGGGGACTAAACAATTCATTGGTTTTACTTTCTTCGAGAAGCGAAGTGGAATTTCAAAAAAAAAACGGCACCCACTTCACCGCAAACCGGCCCTCGTTTTATACTAAATCATCATTTGGCCAGGTCTTCTGGTTCGGGTCGAAAACAAAAGGCGACAAAAACCCAAAATGCCCGGCCGCGTTAAGAGCAGCGCAGGGCGATTTCTTTGATGTGCGGCGGTGACGGGAAAACCCCCAAAAAATTCGAAACAAAATAGCAAACAAAAATTTCGCCGTACAATGAACCGGATAATCAGCTGGACGGCGGACGAAAGAGAAAGAATTCAGCACCGGCGGCCACTTAAATCGAAGAAAGAAGCACAAAAAATATGCAAAGAATAAATCGCAATTTTCATGGTCCAGCACATAAATAATCCCACGAAGCTATAAAAAAGCACAAAAGACCCCCAACTTATTTATGTTTATTTAAAATAAAACCAAAACGAAACTTCACAAAATGTTTTTGTTTATTGTTCTCTAGCATTTTTTTGCAGGTTCGCCAAGGAAACGCTTGATGATTTAAATGTTAATTATTGGGAAATTTAAGATTAGGAAAATGTGGGCATTTTTTATTGAAAAATTCCCCGAGGGCGAACTTGTTTGCTTCTCAATAAAAATTTGGCCTGCAAAAAAATTCACTTGCTGGTCTCCTTGATTGCCACAGGGACTTTTTTGTGTTGGGCTACGTTTAATTGTTTTTGTGTCATTCTTTGATTCTACTCAGTACCTCGGCTTCCATGTTCCTTTTAATTATCTTGACATTGGTGCATTCTTTTCGTAAGGTGAGGGACGCCGGAGGGAAACAGGAATAGCAGAAAATTGAATGCATTCAATACACTTTGAGTTCAAAGTGCGTCTTTCTATGGAACAATCTTTCATATGAAGTTCTGCAAACACTTCAATTATTCTTCAAGGAACTAATTACTTGCAACGCCCTTTGGCCGCCCTGAAAAGCGCTGCTCCTTTTGCAATTGAAAGCGACGGTGCAACCACAACCTGCAGGCTGCCACAGGTAGAGTTGCCTTGCTCAAAGTGGAGGCCATCAATTTCGACTCGAGTAGTCGAAGTAGTTGATGTCCTCGTTGTCCGCCCTTGCGGTAGGTTGCCGCAAGTTCCAGCAAAACTTAAGTCACCGCGGCACGAAAATGAACTCTGAACTCAATGTTATAGCTCGAGACAAAGGGATTTGTGCTCATCAAGATATTTCCAAATATTTGAGGCAAAAGTCCTTCCAAGTGATGCTATTTTGAGGTCTCTTCTTCCCCTTTGAAAATATGAATGAATTTCCCTAGATCCTGAACTAAAAATAAATCGCCTTCGACGTCGATAAACAAATACAAATATATTTTAAAGAATTCCTAACCTTTTCAAATATCATTGTCTTTGGTTTTGTTTTTGTTTGTGTATTTCTATCGGGGAATGTGGGGCGGGAATACCCCATTTGGAGTGTAGGCGACCGATAGGAATAAGAAATGTGACCGGCGTCGCCGCCGCTGTCAAAATTCCCGCCACTGCCCGTTTGTTCTTTGGCGAAACCCGTTTTATCTTCCCGGCGAAACCACAAACAAAAAACACTCACAAATAAAATATAAAAAAGAAAGAGACAAAATAGCAACAAAATGAAAACAAACAAGGCAGCAAATGTAGCGGATTATGGCCCAGCGGTCTGCATATTTTGGCGGCTCAGGCAGCAAAAAAATTAATCGACTGGCGATGAAATTTGAAATCAGCTGGTTTTTTAGAACGCTCCGCTTTCCAATCGGCCCATAAATAGCAGTCGGCGGCCCCACCGCAAATCAGACTCTCCACTGACTTCAAAGTGTTGCCATCCATAAAACAAAAAATCCCCCCACAAAATGTCCAAATTCCTGGTTGCCATTCTGCTCCTGGCCGTTGTCTGCCTGATGACCGTCAGCGCGGCCCCCGCCAGCCAACTTTTGGATGCCCATACGGCCATTCAAAAGATCATTGGTAAGAGGAATCTGCAACATCGAAAGCCGAGGAGATGGAGAAGTTAATCCTTTTAATATTTTTTCAGCTGCCTACAATCAACATTATCCTGGGCACTCTGTGGTTCACCCACCACAAATCGCCACTGTTATTGATCCCAATTATTTTGTGCCTCACCATTAAATCCACTGGATGACCGCTGACTTTTTATCCTTCGTTAAGTTTGACACTCGAAATAAATAAAATAAAACAAAGAACACCACCAAATGAAATCCATTAATTTAATTTTAATTCTTAACGAGGCTATGGCCAATTAAGTGGCGAATTCAATATTTCAATTAAATTATGCCAATTAGCCTCGCATTTGCTAATTGCCATCGAAATCCCCAGCCGCTCCCCCAGGCAGGCGGCAAACTGCGTGCGAGATCAAAACAAACACAAGCCGCCTAAATATGCATAAATCGGCTGAAACCTAACACTTTTTGGCGCTTGCTATGGAGATACGAGAAATCCGATAAAACCCATGAGCATTTGCATTTAAATACAGACATCAAATTATGCAACTGCCGCGAGCTCAGCAATTGCACTTTAAATGTTTTCGTTTTGTCGCTTTTAAAGCCGCAGGGGGGAATTTCGTTTAAAACTTGTTGGCCTTTCGGTGTGGCAAACAAGTTGGCCCAATTAAAGCGGGGAAATTCCCAGAACGAGCATATCTATGAATTCATTAGAATACTCCCAATAACCGGGAATTACCCATATTTGCATCTATGCACACCTGAGGCTCCGCCTGGATGGCAACTCTGGCCCAACTCGATGGGAGTCAGAAATACAATAAAAAGAGGGGAGGAATTTCTGGGCGAAGCGACGATACAGAGATCCCGGTAATAAGGTGCCTCGAAGAATTCTTTCAGATGGAATGAAGAAATCTTCTTAAAGAGTTCTCCCTGAAAAACCTTATAGGAAATATATAAAAAGTTCCCTTATTACAATTTCAGCACGACTTTTATATATTTTCTTTCCATCAGACCAATTTTCTACTTGTAAGTCTGATCAAAATCATTTTCTAAGATAAAGCTTCTCATATGACAAAAGAATCGGTTCGATTGGAAGATTCGCTTTTATTATGTAGTTTAGTTTTGTTATTTGGGATCTTGAGATCTTAAAAGAAACTCAAGAATCTGCTCTCATTGTACCAAATATCAGAGCTCGTCAATAACAAATCCCGAGATCAAATTTTTTTTATGCTTAAGAACTCTCACATAACTTTTTTGGCTAAGCTAAATCAAGTTTTTAATTGTTTGAGTCTCTCTATGAAATTTCCATTTCCTGGCAACTTTGGCAGCTTCCCTCGCTGGCTGAAATTCACTTTATGCCTTTATGCTGCCTGCTCCATGCAATCGATATTTGCGGTTCAACGGTTTTCTAGGTGCACCGCACAAATTAAATTGAATAGACAAATAAATTATGAAGTCATCAGCCCTCTCCGCCTCTCCTAATTGCCGAGCAAGGATTACTTGTGTATTCCCCAGTGCAGCGCACCGACAGATGGTGGCAAATATAATTTATCTGAAAAGGTCGGCCGCTTGATTTACGAAGTGTAGCTTAGTCGTCATTAATAACAATCAGCGTGAATTATTTTGCATTAAAAATCAACCTAGAATAACAACAAAAAAGTAAAGGCTGTTTACCTTACAACGGGGAGGGTAAGGGGTAACTAACAGTCAAGTAACATCTCCTGCCCTTTTAAAGCCTCAAATCGAGGCATCTTTTCAATCTTAGAAATTTTTCTCCTTTAAATGTTTTATTTAACCGCCCCCCTTTACCCCATAATGGAATGGAAAGGGTAGAAAATGCACATCCATTGCAAACTGATTGCACATATGGTAATCGGCTTATCTTAAATAAATAAAGAGTCCATCACCTCAAAGGCTTTAAATGGAACTGAACCGACGACTTAAAAACCTTGAGGTAAAATGGAATTTCAACTATGAGCCTATTTAGGATTATCCACAACTGAAAAAAAAAACTTGTAGATTTTTTGTGTTGACACAAAGAAGGAAAACATAAATGAAGCTGGTGGAGAGAGAAGGACTTGCCGATAAAGCCTGCTTTGAAATTTGTCAGATTTTTAGACAAAAGAAAGCTAAAAAGTGTGCTCCCCTGCAAGTGCAATTATCTCTTAAACCTTAGCTTTTACAGAGTTACAAATAAGAAGGAAAGGAGCGGAAATGCTTGGATTAATGAAAGTGTAAGGATAAAAAACAACGACAGCATCGCAAGCCTTGATAGACTTATGCTTGAATTTAAATACTAAAATTAAATTTTGATTCCCTGGATATCAAATAAAACAGTTTCCTGCCTCTACCCGGGGCAAACTAATAGGATCGTCGATCCAACAATTTCCATGTGCTTGTTGATTTTCGGCCGGCTTTCCCCCAGTTTGTGCATTAAATGTGTGTGTGTTTGTGTTGTTCGTCCTTCGTGAGCGTGTGCGCTTGTGTACGCTTGATTCCATCAGCTGCTTCATACGCCGAGTTGACCAGCACAAAGTCACTTTTCGGTGGCAATTCGGTTACGGTTGGTGTGTCTGGGGCTGGCATGTCGTTAACTGGCCATAAACAATATACAAAGGACATCGACTACTACCTACACGTGTTCCTGTTACGTGAAATTTGTGTCTGGTCGGGTCATAAATATGCATGCGGTGTCGGTGGCTGTGCGGCGTCCTTGGGGGTCCGCTCATCGAAGCGGCCACTGCGGAGAATCTAAGCGTACAGAAAGCAGATGAGCACTTAAAGATGCTGGCGATATAAAAGCCAGAACGCCGAAGGCCAAGATTATGGTGCAAGGGCTGGGCAAACACTTGCAAAGCCAATTGCTTGGAAACTTTCGCCTGCCACTCACACACACGCGCGCACATCAACTATGAGCAATATTTTGTAGCCATGGATTAGCCTGCGCAAGTTTTGTTGGTTTTAAAGAAATTTATTATTGGCCTTTGGCTTGTGTTGGCGCGCTGGCATCTCTAAGCTTATTAATTCTGCACCAAACTGTTGGCTGAGATGGGCAACAAAAACATTTTCTACCCTTTTTTATGCTCTCAGCGGAAGCGGAAGATTTGCGCAGCTGCTCCTGGAAACCGCACAAGCGGAAATAAACTGCAACTGCAAACTGTCGGTGAGTTCGAGCGTGGAATAAAAAACTGTCTGCGATTTGTCAACAAGTCCTGCAAAAATCCTTTTTACACTAAAAGCCGTGAATATTTCATTTCAATACCGACTGAAAAATAGTCTGTCACTTTCCCAACGACCAAAATGGCGGTCCACTTTTCGTTATATTTCCTAGCGGGACGGTTATATTGGCGGTCATATAATTTTGCTATCTCACTTGAAGGTTTATGAAGTCATCATGGCAACGAGGCATTTATAGGCCACCCCAGTCGAATGGGCCATTAAGTGTCTATAGATCATCAAGCTTGTCCATTACACGGCCGATTGAAGGATGAAGACGCGTTTTTTGTCGCCATTGTTCTATTTTATTTCTATTAACTTCGCTGACGCCCAAATACCTCTCATCAGCAAGAAATTAAAAGCACCCAAGTACGCCCTTGACTTCGCGTTGCTTTAAAGGAGCTTAGCCGAAATCGATTGTCTTCCGCATTCACGTTTTTGCCGTGTGACAACTGCAGGATTTCAGCGGTTGTTGACGATTTAACTGCATCGCTGGATTTTGCACATGGAGCAGAAGCCATCACCGCGTGACCGGGACCGGGACTGTTATCATTTGCACAAAAAACGACCTCAGCCAACGTAAACTGTGAATCGAATCATCGCCAAAAAAACAAAAAATGAGGGTCAGTTTACAAGCTTCGTTATGTCAGTGGCATTCGCACTGATGGAAAAAGTGCATTATGCGGAGGAAATGCGAATTTGGACAGGGAGAGCGAAACTTCCAGCGGATGAACTAATGGGAAAAGGAATTTGTAAAAGGACTTTGGAAAATTAAATCGAGATGCTTCTTTGGGATGCTGGGAGCGAGATTAAATCTGGAGAAGTATAAACAGTTTAAAGATCAGGATCCTTAGCCATTCTTATTCTTAAGTCAATCTATCTATTTATAATTATAGGCAGAAATTTATAAAATCTCAAGAAGTTCTACAATTCCCCAAAATCGTAGCGGAGCCCTTAAAAGTTCAGTGACCGTGAAACTTAAGCCAAATCGCATTCAACCTTGAGAAGCTTCCTTTTAACTACTCAGCCCTTCCCCTTCTTCTCCACGTTCGTTCTTTGATTTCTTTGCAAAATTGATTAAACGAATCAAAGACGAATTGCCTTTCAAAAAAACAGCGACTGGCTGGCCCTTTGAGGCAATCAAACTTGTCAAACTTTTATTAGCCGAGAAATTCCAACGCCTTCACAAAAAAAAGAATGCAATTAAATTTCAATTCAATATTCGGAATTCCCAACACTCGCCAAGAATGTGGAACCACAAAAACAAAAATAAAACCGGCAAACTCACACGAATTTGCATTTCAAATGAGCGCAGAGAAGATCTGAACTTGGACTTACCCGCTTATCGGCCCAACTATCGCCCCGTTGGTTTAATTATGCAAAACGTTGGCGCCACTAAAAATCAGATAAAGAAATAAAAAAAGAAAGAAGATTAATGAAATCTCAACAAAGCCGAGAGCATGGGGTATTTTGGGTGCGCCCGGGAGATTAATTGGGAATCGGTTGAAAAAAAATCAAGCTTCGAGGCGGATTAAATGTAGGCGGCAAACATAATAGTAAATACCCATCCTCCCCCCACCCTCTTCTACCTAAGGGATT
>JBAMCP010001323.1:0-21274 GCA_037075105.1 Lissocephala sabroskyi | reverse complement strand
CAGATTTTGAAAGAATAGAGGATCGTCTTTAAGCAGTTGTCTCATCTAAAATCTGGTCAAATAAATCGCTTTCAATTTGATCAAATTGTGCATTAAATTTGTTCAATTATTTTGACTTTCTTTAGAAACAATTTAAAGAACGCTGGTGGGCCATGGGATCAGCTGAATTTAATCCCTAAAAGACTTTATTTTCTGTAGACTTAGGAAACTAATAATGACATCCAATTAATCTGACTGAACTCGCAATCAAAGGAATATACTCTTTTGGCTGCCCCGCTCCTTTGATCGGATTATGGGCCTCGTTATCCCATTCCCACCGCCATAAAGTCTGGCAATCTCATCATCGCGCTGTCAACGTGGCCACTTTTGATTCACAAAGTCACTGTTCTGGCTTAAAGGCGCCGCGCATCTGCAATTCCTGCGAATTCCTTAGACTGAGTTTCGCCCACGCGCAACCCTCGATGGGCTACCAGTCTTTCATGTGGCCGATCGGCTCGGATTGAGCCATATAACCTGTTACAATTGAGAGGCGATGAATGGCCGTCATATTTCACGGCAGAACGGGAGAGGCAGCTCTATTAATTAGCAGGATTGTCTGATATTTTCTTGGAGGTGTCAACAGGTAAATTCGTCATTGTGACAAGGTTTTCTTTTTTACGGCAATCCGGAGTGTCCTGCTTTGTTTTTGCAAGGCCGTCTGGGCCGGCGGCGAGATCTGAGGGACGGCAGCGGTGACACGGCAGACCGGCTGGCCACAATCTGAAGGATAATGTGGCAAAATCGCCGACAATTGCTGTCCTTGGCGGCACTTCAAATGACCCCGACCCTCCCCTGTTGTTTGTTGTTTGCCCAAGGCACACCACTTGACTCCGCGCAACCCGACAAACCAGCCCAGCGAGGAGGCTCATGGGAATTCCAATCAAAGGGCGCGCAAATTGAAATTGAAAGCTTGCCAGCAAAAACCGCCAGGTGGCGCTGTCAAAAAACTTTAAGGGAAGCAGAAGATCTTTGGGGGCGCTGCTCCTGTTCCTGCTGTTTACGTCCTTTTGGCTCTCAGGTCAAAATAAGAATTTAAAATTTCCTTTGCCAGCTTTGTATGAAAGCCCTCGCTAGATGGCGCCACTGGGCGCCCATGCGCGCATTGGCCACCCACACTTGAGGGCTTCCGAGCGGCCACACTTACACTTCCCGCTGCCGAGTGGTCTGGGGTGCGGTGGGTGGTTGCTGTGGTGAGTTTGGTCGTGCAGCCGCCCGTTCGTCGAAAAGGAAGTTCGACGCAGACTTGCCGACGGCGCTGGGTTCTCAGTTTGCGCTCAGCTCGCCAACCAAAAACAAAGCTTCGCTGCTTCGTCGTGCCCGTGCTCGTGCCCGTGTTCCGTGCCCACACACACTTTCACACACACGGCCACAACACCCACACACACGGACGGACACACACAGCCAACTTCTCCGGTGCGGCGGACCAAAGACGCAAAAAAAAACCAGAAGTTTGTCAAAGTTAATTGAAAATCTGTTAAAAAAACGGCCAACGAAATGGAGCACAAATAAGCGCCGCGAACAACAACGAGAAGCTACCCGAGGGACGGCCCAGCGTGAAAATTTCTATTAGCTAATTTCCCTCGCATGTTTTCCAATGCAATCGTTTTCTTCTGTATCTGTTTTCCGTACGCCCGTTGCAAGTAATTGAGAAAGAAAAACCCAACCAACACACGCCGATAAGGAGCCCAATAAACGCCCCCGATCCGGAGAATCTAAAAATATATCCAAGCCCCCTCGATAAAAAGTGAAATTCCAGTCTTCTTCGGAAAAGCGGCCGTGCTAAAATGGTAAATATGCGGGGTGATTATGAAATGCCCAGCCACCCAGGGGGCAGGGGGGTTGCGATCAGCGTGTCAATTGCATTTGGCCCAGACTTTGCATTCGGCCAATTGTTTGCAATTTTGCGCCAGCAAACAGCAAAGATAAAAGCCGCTGCCCGCCAGGAATCACTTTTGCTTTTTCCCCGCGCACTCACGGCCCTAATGCGAGCAGGACTATGGGGATGTCCTTTGTTTCGCGGCGCCAAGAAGATGTGATGTAAGCGCCTCCACCGACAGGCGGCAACAATGAGCCAGTCCGTCTGTTGGGGGCGCTGCAGCAGCCTCCCCACTGGCGCGCCAAAAGCAACAACTGTAGGCCAATGAAAGCCCTTCGCCCTTCCGGCCGCCCAAATTTGCAACCTTACCCAACGGCCCGGTTAACGGCGGTGGGCAGGGGGCCGCTCGACCGCTCGGTAAATCGATATTGTGTGCGGCGTGCGCGCGTCTGTGTGACCGAGTGGCCCACTGGGCTGCGTGCGGTCGGTCGTCTATGCCCCCCCAGTCCCGTGCTCTCTTCCGCGTGGCAGCTCCCCGTGGTGGGTTTGCTTTTGGTTGCTCCTCTTTGATTCTCCAAGTTGACAGTTGACGGCGCCATCGTCCACCGCCCGCCCGTCGCCCGCCGAGTCATCTGCCGTCTGCTTGTGGTGAAAACTCTCGGCGTTTGGGTCTGTTCATTCAGCTGTGTGAAATTCACTGCTGTTATCGCACCAGCAACAACAACACCAGCCAGCCAATAACAAACAAATGGCTGTAATGTTGCGAAAATTTATTCAATGGCATTTGCTGCTGCTGTTTGCGTGTAGTTTTCTGCCGCGATTTGCGCATTACTCTGCCGCCCCCAAGGAGAGGGGGGGACATCCTTCGGGGGGAAGTCACATGTTCATGATGTCATATGGGGGCTGTGAGTCTGCGGGAATCCTTGTCTCGGTCGTTGCCTCTCATCCCGCCCCCAAAGGCATGCAACGTTTTTTTTTCTCACTCAAAGGGAAATTAAAAGCCAAGACAATGGGACGGTGAGGGGGTGGTAGAATGAGGGGGGATGGGTGCTCTTAACTCTTAATTGAATCTCTGTCCTAATGACTGAGGTGGGCGCGCAAAGGAAACACCGGTATCCAAGAGGATAAGAGCGAAAAGGTTCGGGAATTTTTCATTGCCTTTTCAGGGATGAAAATTCAATAAAATTACGCTTACGTTGCGTTTTAAACGCAAACGAATTTCGTAATCTAATAAATAAGAAACGCAAAAGTGCTGAAAGTGCTTTGTTTAGAATCAGGAACTCAAGGAATCCTGAAGAAACCAAAAAAGGTTCGGTCCGTGGAGGTGAATTGCGGGGAATTCGTTTACTTTCATTTGATTAAAACTTCAGTTCATTAACAGTCGTTAAATATGAAAGATCCGAAGAGAGTTGAGAAATATAAAAAGGAATAAGAAGAAAGCTGGGAATTATAATGAAAGAAGGCACTTGATTCATTCCAGAGTTGAATCTTCTTAAGCTTTTTGGGTGGCTTTTTTACTCTCCAATAAACCTGCACAGAAATCTTAAGAAATTCTCAGTTTAAAGAGCCAACTTCGCTCTCTTTTATTGCCGCTTCCAATGCTTCCAAAAGTAGAAAAAGCTAAAGAAAAAGGACACTCAAATCAATCCAGAATAGAACCTTCTAAAGGTTTTTGGGTGACTTCTTTTACTCTTCAATAAACCTGCACAGAAACTTCAAGGAACTCTCAGTTTAAAGAGCCAACTTCGCTCACTTTTAGTGCTGCTTTCAATGCTTCCAAAAACTAGAAAATATAATGAAAGAGGGAACTCGATTTCTTCCAGAGTTCAATCATTTTAAGCCTTTTGGGTGACTTCCTTTACTCTCTAATAAATCTTCCCAGAAACCTCAAGGAATTCCCAGTTTAAGGAGCCACTTTCGCTCTCCTTTAGTGCCGCTTCCAATGCTTCCAAAAACTAGAAAATTTAATGAAAGAAGGCACTTGATTTATTCCAAAGTTAAATCTTCATAAGGTTTTTCAGTGGCTTCTTTTACTCTCCAATAAACCTCCACAGACACCTCAAGGAATTCTCAGTTTAAAGAACCAACTTCGCTCTCTTTTCGTTTCGCTTCCAATGCAAACCAAAGATGCTTTTAAAAAAAAATTCTTTGGGGCAAGAAGTTGGTTCGTTGCCGCCGTCTAAGCCAACTTAGACTGGCCACTCGCCCATTGGGACTGACTGGGCGCGCTTGGGCAGACGGTGTCCAATTTCCCGTGGAGGGTTTGGGGGGGCAAATGGCCAACAAAACTCTGAATGATTCGCCTGCCAACTGCCAAGTCGTTGGTCTTCTCTGGGGAATATCCGATTACGCCAGTCGCCCCTCCTCAGGCCGCTGTGGCATTGGCCACTGTTAAATGTAAAGCGGCCCGCGTAGTCAAAGTCAACCGGGCCCGGTGGCAATAAACTTAACCAGCTTGCCACGCAGACAGGCAAACCGCTAAGCACTCGCAAATGTGCATTAATCCCACAAGCCAGACAGGGGGGCGAGGCGGCTGGGGATTTCTCGGTAACCTTATCAAAAGCGGCGCCTGCAGCAGCCACGCCACGTCGAGCACATAAGCCGCACTTTCTTAGCCGAGAGGAGAAAGATTTTCTTTTGTTATTGGACTTTCATTTTCCCCAGATCATCCGACGATCGCGCCGAGCGCGCATGTGGAACATGGGACTGCTTTTCCTCATCTACTACTGTGTGAGCATTTACTCGGCCAAGGGCGACACGAAGGCGGACGAGCCGCTCAGCCTGGACGAGGGCCTGACCACACCAGAGACCCTCATGACCACCGAGGTGAGCCAGGCCAAGAGGAAGCCTAAACCGATCAGCTGATTTACTTCCTCTCCCCTTTTTCGTTAGGCTGAGCCCATGGAGATGACCACGGCGGCTGCCCCACCGCATGGCGCGGTGCCCACCTGGCGGCCTCGAAGGGACAACTGCACTCCGCCGGCCATTGAGCAGTTCCCGCAGCCGCTGATGAACAAGTGGGCGCGGCGGCATGGCGGCCTCATCCTCCACATCCTGGTGGCCATCTTCACCTTCTTCGGCCTGGCCATTGTCTGCGATGAGTACTTCGTGGCCAGCCTGGACCGCCTGTGCGAGGGTGAGTAAGAAAAATCACTCCAGCTTTTGAGTCTCAAGTTGTGTCCTTTGGCAGAGCTGAAATTATCGCCGGATGTGGCGGGCGCCACGTTCATGGCCGCCGGCAGCTCGGCCCCGGAGCTGGCCACCGTGGTGATTGGCGTGTTCTTCGCCAAGGACGACATCGGCATCAGCGGCGTCATTGGCTCGGCCGTCTTCAACATCATGTTTGTGATTTCAGTGTGCGCCCTTTGCTCCGGCACCGTCTGCCAGCTGAACTGGTGGCCTTTGGTGAGGGACTGCTTCTTCTACTGTCTCTCCATCCTGGTCATGCTCATCATCATCTTCAATGATGTCATCTCTTGCGTAAGTCCAAGGAAAATCACCACAAAAATAAAAGACAACTAAATCTCCACTTGTCCTTCTTCCAGTTCGAGTCCGTGGTGATGCTGCTGTGCTATGTGGGTTACTGTGTGGCCTTGCATTTTAATACAGAGCTGGAGCGTTGGGCTTTGGGGCTGAATTTGCCGTTCAAGCTGCCCAGCAAGGAGGAGCAGTCGTCCTTGGTAACTTACAAAAACGTCCCGGAAAGTTCTTATACGCAGGGCTCCCAGCAGCAGCAAACCAGTCTATCTAAGGACTCGGCCGATCCTACGGCCCCCCAGCAGCAGCAGCAGCCCACCGGCGACTACCAGGGCTACAGCGACCCCAACGCCAGCTGGGATCCCAATGCCGCCTGGGGCGAGGAGTCCGCCAAGCCAGTGGCCGTCGGTGCTAGATTCAACCAGCCGCCGGTCGATGACTGGGGAATGGGCCAGTTCAACCAGGGCCAAGAGAACATGGCCTACAATCCCGACCAGCCCGAGTCTGTGGTCACCGGCGAGTCCGCGGCCGCCGCCGCAGCCGCCAAGCCGGCCGTAGGCAAGCCCCAGCCGCCAGGTGGCGTTGATTACTACAAGTCCACCGACAAGCAGCGCGAGCCCCGCCCAGATCCCCTCATCCGACCCACGGAAGGTGGTCTGCCAGCACTGATTGCCTGGTATGTGGTCTACCCGATACACTTCCTGTGCAAGAAGACAATGCCCGACTGCCGGACCGAGCAGTACCGCAATTGGTATCCTTTCACGTTCATCATCTCGATGGTGTGGATCTCGTTCTACTCGTACTTCATGGTGTGGATGATCACGGTGATTGGCTCGACGTTGGCCATTCCCGACACTGTGATGGGGCTGACGTTCGTGGCTGCCGGCGTGTCTGTGCCGGACGCCCTAAGCTCAATAGCGGTTATCAAAGAGGGCTTCGGCGACATGGCCGTGTCCAATGCGATTGGCTCGAACGTCTTTGATATCCTAGTGTGCTTAGGTCTTCCTTGGTTCATTCAAACGGCCATTATCAAGCCCGGCTCTCACGTCAATGTTATATCCAAGGGTATGTACATTTAGCCTCCCTGGCGTTGTCCTGTCCTCGATGTGTTCTAGTGCTTGATATCCTAGCTGCCTGCGTGTGTATGTCTGTGGCCAGCATGAGGCTCAGAAAGCTTAAAAGGATCCTTGCTAATTTTGATTGTGTATTTTTTTAGGCCTGGCGTATTCGACGCTCTCGCTGTTCTCCACCGTTGTCTTCTTGATCCTGTCGACGCACTTGAATGGCTGGAAGTTGGACAAACGCCTCGGCATTATCCTGATGCTGTGGTATCTCTTCTTCATCACGCTGGCGGCTCTCTACGAGATGAACGTCTTTGGCTACATGAACCCACCCGAGTGTACCAGTACGTAAATCCCAACTCTCATTCTCAGCGCAAAACTGAATAACTGTTTCTTTGCAGGCAACTACTAAGCAGCCCTGAGATTACCGTTAGATCACCAGCACCATTTCATCCAGCATTCACGTAGAGAAAGAGAAAAATCACCGCCGAATTAACAAAGCAACAAAATGAAAACTTAATCGATTGACAAATTTAATACTCGAATTTTTACATTGCACCAAAGTGAGGAAATAGAATTCACTGTTGTTAAGGAAAAATACCAGAAAAAATACCAAAAAAATTGAGTATCCCATAGCACTGTAGATAGGCAGAGATTATTTCAAATTAAGCAAACAATTGAAGGTTTTCCGCCGGCAACTGAAGGAGCAACAACCACACACACACACACCACACACCCCATACACCCCATTCGAGCCTTTTTAGGCTCGGAACAAACCAGGCAATGAGATTTTCATCTTGAGTTTTCTAAATCGCCCCGAGTAGTCGGAATTTTTATGTAATCTTCTCTTTTTTTTTGTGTTACCATCCAAATTCGCGAATGTGAAAAGTTCTACAAAATTTCGGTTAAGTGTTTTTGTTTTTGTGTAGAATGTTTTAGTGGTTTTTGTATTTGTTCCTTTCTCGTTAACGAAGGTGAGTAGCTTCCTCCTCGTTAGCTGTACATAAGAAAAAAGTATAGACAAGGACGTTTAGCGGCGCGTCAAGGCCGTCAGGATCAAAAGCAAGTGCAACGAATTTTGTTAGGTTTTCATTTTTAGAAAGAGAGAACTTTGTTTTGGATTTGTTTTTTCGACAAACTCAAAGTCAGTTGACATGTAGATATATGCGTATATGTACGCAACAAATCGAACAAATATATATATATAAAATATATATTTTTTACATTAACCTAAAGTATATAAAAGAAACGAAAAGGACAAGAGGAAACTAGTCAGAGAGAAACTTATACACGCGTCCTTGTTTGGCCGAACGGCAGATTATACCGTTATACACTTCACTTCAATGGCAATTAATGGCGTCAATTTTTCGATGTAAATATATACAAAAGGCAAAGAAGAAGAAAACAAACTTAATTACTTAATTCGAGGTCAATTTTCGGTGCAAAGAATCTAAATGTGTTTTTTCGAATTCGTTTTGCTAATTTATTAAAAGTATCAAAGAATATATTCCCCCCTCCCCCTACATATATACGCAACATATATATTTTAGACTCATGTGTATAAACTGTTAACTGCATAACTGTACTTATATTATATATAAAAAAACGAGAGCGGAAAGTGAAACGGAATCAAACTTAACCAAGCTAGAGAAATTTCAATTAAACATATAAACGAAGATATCTTATGTCTATATATACACATATAGAGTATTTTGTTGTCTATACAAGTTACTTGAATAATTATTTGAAGGCTAGCCCACACACACACCCACACACCTACACACACACAGTCTCAGATAAACAGTTCAAATTTTGCTGCATTTACACGAATATATCATCCTAGCGACTATATAGAAAATACCGTTATGGTTAATGCAGAGAGAATACGAAATCGTAGAGAGCACAGCAATATGGACGCACCTATAGATACATACATATATATACCAACATATATACTTATATACTAATGCAGGTAACGCTTAGTCAGTCGGGAAGGAAGGAGCCAAACTGATTCCCATTGAAACTACGATCTCTGAACTCGGCGGGCAACCGAACTTCCTTAAACTCAAAACAATAAACGTACGAACAATCGCTTCTACCCTCGCCCCCCATAAACTCAACTACTCTACTGAACGGGAGCTAAAATAGATTCTTTAAAAATTCCTCGAGTACAAGGTTCTTCCCCCACTCTAAACCAACATATATACCTATTATATTATATACATATGAATATACACACATATACATATACATACATATAAAACGCTCATGCAGTCAGTCTTTCAATATACCAAAAATACCAAAAAATACCAAACTATACAAAAAACTCTAGTTAAATGAGAACGTTACTTACTGACTTCAATTAGATGTTCAATTCAAATTTTTAACCAGACCAGTTGAATGTTGACTTATGTAAAATTGTACAAAAATAAACAAGAATATAAATCTACTATGAAACTTAATAATGCCGAAGGAACAGCATAATGATCTTTGTTTCAAAACGAAAATACTCTCTAATACCGTTATAATATGTTTCTTGGGTTCGAAAACAAAGCCGATCTTGAAGCAGGTGCAGCCACACAAGAATACATAAATACATAAACAGGAATGTACATCGGCCGACCACCACCCCCACCCGCGTGGCATAAACGACAATTACTAACTTATATGCAAAAAAAAAAGAAAAAAAAACTGTTGATGTTTGTTTAGTCTAATGAATTTCAAGAAATAAAAGCATAAATATACACAGTAAAAATCGGACTTATAACGGTGCCCCCCACCCCTCCCCGGAATTAGGAGCACTTTCGCTGCGAAGTACACAAAGCTGAGCGGCTGAGCTTTCGGCCTTTCAATGTCACTGCCGTCGGGGCTCTCTCACGCGCCGCTCTCTCTCTCAACACTGTCCTACAAGCTCGCGTAGCCGCGGTGGTAAAGCTTTTTCTGGAGCAGCGGTTTCAGTCGTCAGTTCACTGCCAAAGTGGTAGGAAGTGAGTCGTCGCTCGCCCGCCCGCTCGCTCTCTCTCTCTCCCGTCGTCGCCGTGTCTTTGGTGGTGTTTCTCCAAATTATACAATTTTGGAGCATTTCACACACGCACACACACAAGTACCTCATTTTACATAGCGTAGTGTAAGTGTGAAGCAACCGGTTCTGCCCGCGCCGCCCGCACAGCTGAGCGCGCTGATAAGACTTATGGATTTTTCAATTCTATTATATAAGACGGAGGGGACGGCCGGTCATTGGGTTATTGCCGAGCCGATAAGCCCGACCCCACCCCACCCGCCTGATAAGGCGGCCGCGCGCGCTTGGAGTTTACGACGGCCTTGATTGCCTTAATCTAATCAGAGTATTTATGCTTTGCCTCTCCCTCTCGCGCGGCTAGAGTACCGAATTCGTCCGGATTTTTTGGACCTCAGACAATCACACACTTCACAATGGGACTGCCCCGCGTCGACATCGATAGCCCCAAATTCGACCAGAGCACGTATCTGGGCCGGGCCAAGCACTTCTTTTTGGTCACCAATCCGCTGAACATCTTCGCCACCAACTCGCAGCTGGAGCAGGCCCGCCAGATTGTCCTCAAGTACCGGGCCGGCAAGGATGTGCCCGAGTGCCGCACCATCGAGGACGTGTGGAAGGCCAAGTACCTCTACGACTCGGCCTTCCACCCGGAGACCGGCGAGAAGCAGCTCGTCATCGGCCGCATGTCCGCCCAGGTGCCCATGAACACGTTGATCACTGGCTGTAAGTTCGCCCTTCCTGCGCCCTTGGGTGTTAGACTAATTCAATTTGGGTTGATTAACCGCCCACAGGCATGATGACCTTTTACAAAACCACGCCGGCGGTGATCTTCTGGCAGTGGGTCAATCAGACATTCAACGCGGTGGTGAACTACACGAACCGCTCGGGAACTTCACCCATTGACACGACGTAGGTGATGAGCCAGCCGAGGCAGCCGAGCGTTGATTGAATTTTTTGTACCGCAGGCAACTGTTCACCTCTTACTGCCTGGCCACGGGCGGGGCTTTGGGGACGGCGCTGACCCTCAACAATGCGGTGAAGAACATGAATCCCCTGGTGGGTCGCCTGGTGCCGCTGGCCGCGGTGGCCTCCGCCAATTGCATCAACATCCCCTGCATGCGCAGCCAGTGAGTGAAAAAGGAAGAAACCTGGGAAACCACCTGATGATTCTTTTAACCTTTAGGGAGCTGCGCTCGGGCGTTGTCCTGGTGGACGAGAAGAACAGCGAAATGGGCGTGTCCCGGAAGGCGGCCTGCATAGGCATAGCCGCTGTGGTGGCCAGCCGCATAGCCATGGCCATGCCTGGAATGAGTGAGTCAAAGGCAAATTAACCCCGTCCAGATTCCCATTAAATTCGTCCTTTTTTCAGCTTTGACGCCCATACTGATGGACACTTTGGAGAAGCGGGGAATTCTGAAGAAATACCCGCGGGCCAATGCTCCGATTCAGACGCTGTTCTGCGGCTTCGTCTTGCTGTTTGCCACGCCCCTGGGCTGCGCGTTCTTCAGCCAGCGGGCGGCCATCAAAGTCGACTCGCTGGAGTCCGAAGTGCGCGATAATATCAAAAAGAAGCGCCCCGATTTGGACACCGTCTGGTACAACAAAGGCTTGTAGGGCGGCGGAGGCGAGAGGACGGGTTATAAGCAATTTGATGGGCAAGAGGACAATAATTTGGCGTTAGTTATTTATTTGTGTTACTCGGTGTGCATTTATATGCATTTTCCTTAACCCCGCGACCCGCGCAGAACAAAATAAGCAGGTATAATTCAGGTTTGGAGTGGAACAGTGTTGCGTGTTGTGTTTAGCTCGTTGCAAGTGTACCTAAATTAGATGAAGAGCGACAAGTGACTCCAATGTAGCATAAATTGACTATTTGTTTAATAAAATATGATTAAATTGATCGTAGATTCACAGTTTGGCGCGTAATTTGAATTTTCCGCTAGTGGGCAGCCCTGTTTATTTTAAGTGTTGTAAAACGAATAATCGGTATGCAACACTTCGATATGGCAATTTATCGAGTGGCACGCTCACGCACAAGATTGAAAACATGGCAACCCCGGCCGGAATACATCGCGCTGAAATTTGAGATTTCGAGAATAAAAATGGAAAACAAAAAAACAACACCGCGCGGAAAATCAAGACTCTCCCTCACGCTCAGCAAAAAGTGCCGGCCATCCGCCAAACCCAACGGCGCCCCCAACTCCCCGCCCGTCCTCAACCTCAGCGACGACGCCATCCAAGTCCAATGCACGCCACCGCCGCACAACAAATCCCTCAGCCTCGACGACAGCGCCGACTTCTCCCCGCGCCTCGACACCAGCTTCTCGCCCACCAGCCTCTTCTCCCAGACCCTGGCCACCGACAGCCCCGAAATAGGCTGGCACTGGAACCGCGCCGGCACAAACCTACCGAAGCGTCTCCCCCGAGACGGCGGCAACACCACCACAGACAGCGGCTTCGACTCTGCCGACTCGGCCACCGCAGGGGCCAAATACAGAGAACGCCTCAAGAAGCTGGACGGCGGCGAGGACCGCCGCAATCAGCTGGCCAACGAGCAGTGGCGGGCCCAGCAAATGCGGGCCCGCAATCTGCTCAGGGAGCGCTGCGATAGGCTGCACCGCCAGCTGATACGGGAGGAGGCCCAGACAGAAGCGGCCGCTCCGGTTGAGCCTGCTAAGACCGAGGACTCCGCTCTGACAGACTTTCTCAACGATTCGGATGATTGTTTTTTGCTGGCGGCCACGCAGGAGGTGGAAACCAAGCTGGAGGCCACCCAGCTTGAGCCTCCGCCAGCGGCCACCACGCCCACCAGCCACCACAAAGAGCCGCGCGCCTCGTTCTACATGAAATTCCTCGAGGACGAAGTCGACAACGACGACGACTGGTTTGCCTCTCTAGACGAGGACGCCCTGCTCTCCACCCAGGCCAAGAAGCCGCGTCTCTCCCTCCAGCGCTACAAGTCGATGCCGGCCAGCACCAGCGACTCCACGGCCGGCGTGGCCACGCTCAGCAGCACCACAGCCAACTCGATGGCCGCGCCTGCCACCAGCGACACCCCCAGGATCAAGCGGCATGCCAGCTCCCATGCCCTCAGCCCGGCCAGTTCGCATGGTAGGTGTTTTGTTCGGGGAAGTTAAGCCTTTCGCCTTTTAATTTGGGTCTTTTGTTTTTGCAGCGCGCGGCAAACTTTTTGGCAGCAGAAAGTAGAGGATTCCGCCCGCCCAACTGCCACGCCTACTCAAGTATACTTTATTGTGATGTGCGAAAGGATAAGCCTCCTCGCTTGGACTTCTTTACATTTATCGATCGATGTGAGCCAGCCAACGGCCAGTTGATTTCTATAATTAAAATTTAAGTCGCATTAAACTTTCAATCCCACGGCTGCCGTCTGGCTGCTGTCCACTGGCTAATTGCATTGTTTACGTGGCGCGCATGCGATCGTCCATATGTCCTGGCGCCGCCTACGAGCCTCGCACCTGGCCACTTAGCCGAAGTTTGAATGGCTTAGGCTGATGGACGTTTGACGTCACAGGATGCCCATGGTAATCTCCTCGAAATGCTTAGCCAGTTGGAAGCTTAACCCGCCCGCTGGGTGAGGCAATAAATATTTATGGATCGCCTGCTGGAAACTACATAAATTCGTGGATTTACTTTGTCGTCGGCTAGTTTAAGACACTCGAAGGTCAAAGGGCGCGGGCCAGGAGCTGCCATATGTTGACAGCGGGCAGCATAACCAATCGCAGCGCCGGCCCGAAAGCAACAAGCCGAGAGCTGCGGCCGCTGCGAGGGTCGGCCCAGCAATTAGATAAAAACAAAACAGCGAGCAAAAAGGACACGATAGCAATCGCCAGAAGAACAAAACGGAAACGTCTAACGGCTCTGCCGAAACTGGTGACGTCTACGCGGCTTCCCCCACCTCCCCGGAAAGCTCCGAAAAGCTGGCCCATTCATCAAGTGCAAGCGAGAAAGTCCTACGCGCCGGCCTGTAAGCCCAAGCGAGACAGCTGCCCAGCAAAGCTCCGCGCAGGAGCTTTCATTACGCCGGACTGCCTCTTGGATATTCATAATGGCGTCCGTTGGCTACACTGGCAAGCAGTTTTCTGCGCGCAGCGCCACGGAGAAGTTCGTAGCACGGACAGTCTGACTAACGGCTACGCTCGCAACTCTCAGGCCCAACTCTGGACTCTCTCGCCAACGACAACAAAGCAGCAGCAAAAACAAAGACCGAAAAACTGAAAAACATTTAAATTTTCTAACAAAACTTTGTAAACTTGCGGCGAAAGTGTTGCCTACTTTTTGGGGCCGAAATTCTATCGACCTGCCTGCGGCTGTGTGTGTGTGCGTGTGCAGTGAAGCGCGGCCTTTATTTTTAGGCAAGCGACCCCCACACCGCCTAGAGTCCGTGTTTGTGTAGCGCGCGCGTGTGTGTGTGTGTGGTTGTTTGTGCGCCCCGCCAGAGTTGCCCCATCGTTGCAACATTGCAAAGACGTCACACACACGAACACCAACGGAGCTAACGGCGTGCAATGTTCATTGGGGCAGGAGCATGGAGCTGGTCAGCTTCATGGCGACTGCTCGGCCTGCTGGCCCTGCCGGCATTCGTCCTCATCCTGCTGCCAGCGGAGACAACGGCGGCCGCTAATCCCAGCGGCCATTTGGGCAACCAGGCCGTCTTCACCAGCTCCTTTCTGGTGCGGTTCAAGCGGCAGGTGGACAACGAGTTTGCCCACAAAGTGGCCGACAAGTTCGGCTTCGACAACCTGGGACAGGTAAGTTGGCCCTGGAAAAATCAATGCGGCTCAACCCTGGAAGGGATAAGCCGGGACGGGTGGCTTCACCCACAGGACACTTGTTGCCCCAGCCTAATTGGGTTCTATAAGCCCCGGCGATTGCTCTCGATTGATTGGCAGGTATTACGCCAAGTCCTCCGTCTTAGCCGTGTTTATTTGTCCATCACAATTATTGCAGTAATCGGAGACTGCAGTCCGCGTGGGCGGCCAGGATGCTGTAAGCTGGGCAGCTGCAAGGTTGCCACGGCAGCCGAGTGGGTCGACTGCCTGCTAATTGGAGGGGCCGCTGGCTTGCAACAGATTCTCTCCGTAATGCGATACACGCGCGACCCCAAAAGCAACAGCGAAGGAAGCCAACTCTTTTAATTAATTCGCGGGCGGGGCCGGGACTAATTGAAATTTCGCCGGTTGTCCTGACAACTCGCTTAATCCAGGCAAATCTGCAGCGACTTTGACCCCGAACTGCACATACTCCGCGTGTGGCCCGCGGCCGGGCTTATCGGGTTTTATGACCTTTGATGTTTGCTGGGTTTTAGGGGAATCTTATCAACCATAAAACGTTTTGGGAAATTCACTTTTCATGTGCGCCCACCGCCCCCCAAGCCCCGCCGCCTCATAAAAATCTCTTAGTTCGATTAAATTGCGATTGTAATTGCGGCCCAGCGGGCTTTGAGCACGGCGCCTAGCCAATTTCGTGCCTAAGTAAATACATATGGCCAACAGGCTGGGGGGAATTGAGAGAGTCGCCCACGCTGAGCTGCCAGCCGCCCACGCCTGCCAGAATCTGGCAGGCAAATGGGCAGGACTCGTAGGCTCGTTTGTAGGTGGCCTGCGGGTGTGGGCCATAAGTTTTAAAGCCAACAAACGCCAGGAGTTTGTTGCAAATCCCTAAAGTCAAGTTGCGCCGCCGATTGACGTCGTTGACGGTGCAGGGCGTCAATTGTTGCGGCTGCTGTTTGGCCAACTTCTGCTAAGTCCTGCACACAACACACACTCGCCTCAAGCACACCACAAAAGCCGCACACTCGCATCCATCGAGCGCTGAAAGCCAACCAACTTGGCAGTCAGGGGCGTCGGAATTCTTTGGCACATTTCAAGCAGAGGCACATTTCCCGGGGGGTTTCATTTTAGAGGCCTGTCAATTATCACTGCCAAATGGGACAAGCTCGATGAGCCATTAGAATTGAAATGAATCAGGACACAGGGGCGGAGACAGAGGAGAAGAATTTCTAAGAAAAGATTTAAGGTTTTTTTGGGGGAACGTAGAGAAATTTAATGTGGGGAAGACTGTCTGACTTCGAGAAGGAGAAAATTCTAAGCCAGGAGTACAAAAGACGTCAAGGAAGTCCCTAAAGAAGTCTAAAGAAACCTGAAGGTAAAGATATTAATATTTCTATCAGTGTTTCTTGAAGAACGGTTAGGGAAATTCGGATGATATGAAGATGAACTGAAAGAAGCCTGAAGAAACATCAAGAAGTTGTTTAGAAAGGCCTTAAAATCAGGGTTATATGCTAAGCAAGACTGAGGATTTATTAGTTCTCTGAGAGTCTTTAGAATAGCAAATCCTCTAGATTAGTTGGAGCAATCGAATTGGATTTTTAGACTGTGATGAGGGACAAGGAATGTGCTCCAATTTTTGTGTATTGAAGACTTCAATTTAGTTTATCATTCACGTCGATGAAGAGGCATTAAAAACTTATAACAAGCTCGAAATTCAGAGAGAAATAAAGAGAGGACTAAAGAGAGATTAAGTGAGAATTGAGGGAAAGAGAGAAAAAGTGAGACATAAAATTTTATGACTTAAAGTTTCAGTGAACTGGACGAGAGTTGGCTGCCCCAACAGTTGGAGAAGATTTCCAGATTTGAATAATAAATATTTAATTTTTGTGGCCTTTTAACGCTCCGAATTATTAAGGAGATATTTAAATATATTATAAGGAAATAAGACCTTAATTATTAATCTCAGTTGTGAATAAACGAAGCCACCTAGAAGGCCTGGCGATGCAACGAAACATCGACTGAAGGCGACTTAATTTTGAAGTCTTCTTCATAAAATTAAACTTTCGCCATTAACAGCTGTCGGCCAGTGGCCTCTTTGGCTTTGAATACAGTGAACTACAGTCCATAAAACTTCTCTAAAGTTTGCATTAAGTTGCTTCTTTTAAAAAGCATTTAGAGGAAAACTCACAGAAGCGGAGAATTTAACCATCTCAAGAGAAGCAACTGAAGAAGTCAAATTCTTATTCTCTGTCTCTCTCTTTCCATCTTTCTTTCTAAGGTCTTCCCTTTCTCTCTGTTCTGTCATTTTGATCTTTTCGGTCAATCGAATTCTTTCCCCGTTGCATTCATCTTTCCCCTCTGACAACTGCTGTCTTGTGTTAATATGCAGCCAGCTGGTTTGGTTGGCTGAGTTGACGAAGTGAATTTCAAAATGAGATTCTTTAAAGTTTGAGTGCCTGCAGAGAGAAAAACCTTAACAGCCCGGCTTTCTGGCTCGGCAACATCATAACTTTGCTGCCGCTGCATGGCTCGGGGAAAACTATTCCTCAACTTTCACATTCGCTTTCGCCCCGCAGCAATTTCATTTCGCATTCTTTGTCATTGCAACTTTTTGTGTTGTCGGAGGGGCGGGGCGAGGCTCGCTGTTTCCTTTTTAGTTCGAAATGAGAAAAATGAGTTTACAAATTCCATTGCGGCGGCGGTGGCGGCGGCGGTTGCGTGGGAAGCCGAGAATCCTCCCATCTGGAAGCCTTCTGGAGCAAATTAACGGCTCGGGTGTCTGCCTCGGCAATTTGTAACCTTAGGCAAACATATGTTGGGCAAATAGAAAGCGAACAAAGGACTCTCAACCGCAATGGCCAACTCCAACCGCCGATTGTCCTTTGTGTGGTTGGGGGGTGGCATTAATTTATTTTTAGATTTGCGGGCCGGACCAACTGACCGGACGGTCCCTTCCATTTGATGGACGTGTGTGTGACGAGTGAGTGAAGTGCGGGGAATTCCGCTTGGCCTTGACTTTCCGGCCCTCCCCCTCGGGCAAGCTTTTGGCAAATATTTGCCAGCTTTTCATGGACTCGCATATCGCTTACTTTGCTCGGCCTCTGAAAAGGGTGAGCTGGGCGATCGTTGCGTCGTCAACTGCTAATTAAAAAGTTGCCAAATCCCCTGGACCGGCCGAATTTTCATTGACAAAAAGGCCAAAAACCAAATGAAACGAAAGCTCTCGCTGCCGTTTCCAAAAATAGAAAGCCCAGCAAAAAGACAAAAGACGGGGGAATCAAAATCGCGTTTGTCTTTCGCTTTGTTCTTGCGGAGGAGGCGGCTTTTGAGGGACTTCTCAGGTGGCTGCCGAAATAATTAAAAAACTTTTAGTCAACTTTTTCGACTCGCTGACTTACGATCCGCTGACGATGATGAGCTTGGCCAGGCCTCAGTCGAAATTACATTATCCACGGCGCTGGCGACGGCTGATGTGTTGTCATTTCCAATAGACGAAATTGTGAATTTAATTACCAAGCAGCGGCAAATATTATTCAATTGTCTGCTCGCAAGACTCGCCCCAGGCAGCAAAGCAGACAGTCAATGCCAACCAAATGGGCCCAATGCCCTTTGACAGGTCGCGGCCAACGGACGGACTGACCCAGTTGCAGTTGAAGGCTTTGGACTTGGAAGCCAAGCAAGCGGCTGGTTACCTGACCCACTTGCCTCAAAACTGAGTGCAGAGAATTAAGGAAAGTTGATGGCCTTCAAGAAGAATTGCCGCGGCAACGACCTGTCTTCGATTTGAATCAGAATCGATGCTTATTAGTGGCAGCTACTTGGCGGTTGCTCGGCGTTGGGAGCCGCGCATCCTGTTGAATAATTCAACAGGCGACTGCTTGGCTGCCTGGCACTTTGCTTGTTGTGACTTTGATTTGCATTTCTCATTATTTTGGCCGGGAATTGGGGGAGGTACAGCCCACTTTTTGTTTTATTTATGGCTCTTGGCGGTTGGCGGGGCCATCAATGGAATTTCCAGCCGGTCGTGTTTTTCTTTCAATATGCGCGGATGGAATTTCAGGATTTCCTCTGCCGGATATTGGCGGTCAATCTATTTTTATTTTCAGCCTAGCGGCGCACAAGGGCAATTGAATTTTTCAGCCCTAAACTTTCAAGGTGATTGATTGCACGAAACGGCAAGCAGGGCAGACGATTGGACAGACGCTGGCAGCTGTTGTTTTTCATCGTAATTAGCCGACTTTTTTGCCACCGTTAGGTGGCATAAACCTTATCTGCGAACATGGCCATCTATAAAAACGGCAATCGCATTTAAATGTTTCCACTGCCACTGATAAAATGACCGATAAAATCAAACTGACATTTTCGCAAACGGACTTTCCACACTCTCCGGCACAGCGACAGGATGAGGGGAAACAGTCACCCTAATTGCTGGCAGTAACAGACTTGATAATTGGATTCAACTTGGCCTCCATATGCCCCACTCCAATGGCGAGAGAAAAAAAAACTGTAGCCCAGTTTTGAGGGCACGTGAACAGTCATTGGCATTTGAATTGTCGGCGAATTGGTAAACTGTAAGCAACGCCTGTGGGTGGCCAGCAAGGTGCTCTAATACCCTCTTTGTGGGCCAGACAGACCCGCTCTTTGTGGCTCTGGGCGTCAACGTCATGAGGGTTTTGTTGGGCGGTCTGATTGTTTGGTCTCTGCGGGATCTACAGAGCCCGTGAAAAATCCATAAATATTCTGACGTTGACAATATAAAAAATGACGTGTCGCCTGCACAACTCGGCCCGGCCAGCTAAGCGGCTTTGTGATGTAACAACGCTGACACAGCTGATGTCTCTCTCATGTCACTGCCAGAGATTGTGGACGCCACAGTGTGTGTGTGATTACGTGTGTGCCAGGACCCAAGCAACAAGTCTGAAGCACCAAAATAGATTCAACCAACTAATTATGAATGCCGTTTGACGAGCCCGCCAATCGAGCGAACCGCCAAACGGCATCTCATGAAGCGGTGAGACAGTAATTGTTACCGACTCGATACATACAAACAAGGACGCGGGGGGGAGAGGGGGAGGCATTGCGTGGGCGCGTTGAATCCTTCAACTGACGCCACCGCCTGCCATGAAGTGTCTGCTCAACCGACAGCCTGCCGTGCTTGACTTTTCCTTATCACCCGTTGTGACACATAATATTTATAATACACACACACACACACAGCTGCCACATGTTGCAACAATATTGTGTGTCAAGTCCTCGCTAGTTGGTCGTGATTGTCAGTCGTTTTGTTTTGCTTTCAGTTGCCATATGCTGCGTTTATCAGGAATAATCTTAAAATTATTCGCTCTCTGTAGGTCCCGGCGCGAGGGCAGCTTCATTCTAAAAATAATAAAATTAATGTGCGCAATTTAGCCGCATGTGGTCGCCGGGATTAGTTTGTTACACACGCAGGAAATTTGTATTAATCTTGGCTGCCATTCGAGGGTCAGCACTGCGTATGCGCAATGCCAGATGCTCCCGCTGCCCGCTGCCCAGCCCCATTTTCATTTGCATTGAATATTTCTATAGAAGTGGACAGCGACAGCTGTGGTGCCGCTAAATTAACAGTCCATAAAAATAGACCGAAAAATGAAAAGGAAAATTGACAAACTGTCAGCGCGGTTGGCGATTGACAACCGCCAACGGATTGATGGCCCTCCAGTTGACCTAAGTAAACAGGGGGTCCTTTGAAATGGACGAGGACGTGGGCTGCCCTCAAAATTAATCAATTTCGAGGGGCAGCGGCCGCTTTCATTGTTCCCCGAATCTGTTGAGGGTCGAAAGGCCATTCGGCTGGCTGGAATATGCAAATCGTGTTGAGAGCATTTCGCATTTAAATTTAAATCGAAATGCCGGCGTAGAAAATAACATTAAAATAAATAAAATCGCAAATTGAGTTTCATTTTTGTGGCCGCCTCAATTTCATCTGCTAAGGAGTTCGCTTAGCCAGCACCCAACCCTCAGCCCGGGGGAGGGTCCTGCTGACGTCAGCCGAATCCTGAATTTTGCATAAACTTTCGCCTTCCTCATGAAGGAACTGGCGCCGACGTCGACTGCCGGTTGTTTGCCAGGTTTCGCGACCATTAAGAATCTTCGCGGAAACCCTTCAAGTTTAGTCAGCATAAAAGTGTGCAGGCGGCGCGGGGGATACTCGACAATCAAGGACAATTATGACATAATCAACGGGGCCACCCAACTCATCGCTTAGCCAGGCAATTAATCGTTTCTCGGTCGACCGAAGAAGCCCAACAGCTGCCGCCCGGACATTCAAAACTTTTCGGACCAAAAGGCCTACCACCACACAAGCCAAAAGGACTCGCCATGAAAAATGAGCCAAGTGCACAGAGAGCAACAGTTGAGCCATCAAATGGGAATAAGCCCGCCCCAAGCTTTTACTACTCCAAGGTCCTGTTACTTCGGAGACACTCCGGAGTCGAATGGCAGGGGAAAATTACTAGATGACTTTGCTGCTGGCCGGCAACTAATGAGGCTGATGTGGCGCTGTTCCCGCCGGCTAGCCAGGATCATGACTGGCAATTTAAAACGTCACACACACACGCACACAAGGGGGGGAGGAGTTCGGTTCGGGGCGGTGGTCAGGGACTGGCAACATAAACTCAATTATGGCGCAATTATAGGCCAGCACCAGCGGCGGAGCAGCAGCGGAGCAGCGGCTTCTTAATTGGTTGCTGCCAGGAAAAACACCAGAAAATCGTTACGCACACACGCACACCCACTCCAATTACAGTGCGTGTGTGTGTAAGCTCAATTAAAATTCGAAGAATCTCCTCAATGATACAGCATCCTTCGCCTTCTCATGTTGATTATTTTTTTGATTCCATTTTTTTCCTTCTCTTTCTCTCTGCTCGTTTCAGTTGGTGGGCGCTGAAGGACGAGAGTTTCATTTCAAGCATCGGACCCTGCCACACGTACGCTCGCGCCGAAGTCTAACGCACACGCGTGCCCTCAAGAGTCATCCGTCGGTGAGTTATTGGCATTTCTCCCCGTAGATGTTGCGGTTCATGTTGCGGTTTTT